>QRFJ01000151.1:63906-218850 GCA_006176705.1 Cocos nucifera
GTAGCTACACCAAGAGGTTCGCATTCAGCTCTGATGGGTTGCCACCATATACTGCTAGGTGTCACTGATGGATTTTGGGAGCAATTAGAATGATTTAGATGATCGATCATTCTAGCTGTTCGAATCAAAAGAGTTCTGATCTATCGAAAAAAGTTTCGATGATGTCGATGATAGAGATCATGACATATCCCATTATCATACAGAACTGAATCTAATTGGGTCATACAAATAAAGATTTGAATCTGGTGATCATCAATTGAACTAATCCAGTTCAATTGATCTGAATGAGATTCAATTAGGTTCAAGAAAATCGTGCTAGCACTCGATTGAACCTAACGTTCTTCTTTTACTATCATAAATAGCTATCCTGACTAAGCCAAAGAAGTTTGTGCTCGATCAGAAGGCCTTCACTTGGTCTGACTGGAGCATGTCCGATTAGAAAAGGGTTGTCTTATTTTATAAGATAATACCTGCCATTTTTCGTCACCTACCATTTCTCGTCCTTTGACTTTGGTCAAAAGTTGACTTTTGACTGGTCAAATGTTAACCATTGACACTTTGACTTCTGTCCACGTGTCACGCACCTATTAGAGAGCTAGTGGGGGCTTGTCCTCCTGTCAGAAACTGGCAAGGAGGAGGGTGCACGCCACCAGGAGGAGGGCGCACGCCACCACCCTTGGCGTGCGCCCAAGCATGAGGTGCCTAGGAGTCCCTATTGGACAGGGACTCCATCTCCTTTTTGGATTTTGATTAGACTCCTCCTAAGAACCAACTTTGATTGATCTTAGGCACCATCTAAGGATGAATCCAAGGGACTCTATTCCTACTAATCAAATTTAGATCTGATTTTACAAAGGGTTGTGATTGGTTGGAAAGAAGAGGAGTTGGATCATGCATAGTCTGTAAATAAGACCCTATGCCCAACTCAAAAAGCAATGCAATTCCCACACCCCAGGGCTGCCTCTCTCCTCCTCCTCCATGCCAAGTCCATCTTCTCCCTCTCCTCTCCATGCCCAAAGAAGTTTGGGATCTCAGTTGGTGCAATCTAGGTGAGAGAAAGGCGACAAAAAGCTAGAAGGCTACGCTGCTGCAAAGGACAACTGCTAATCTTCAAAAGCTATTATGAAGATCCTCCAAATTAGATTCAGATCTAATTTTTGGAGATGTGATAGAGAAGAAGAGAATCTCTAGATCCAGTCTAAGTGGATACCAGTAGAGGCCAGGCACTTGCGTGGCTAGATCCAGAACCTTCCATAGCTTACAGGATCATCAATGGGTAATAGGATTACCCTACATCAAGGTAAATTAAATATGATTTAATTTATCTATATTTTATTTTAATTATTAAAATAATAAAAATTAGATCTGAAACATCCTAGATCTGATTTGGATCAAAGAAAAAAAATTTTGAAATATATCTTTTGATCCGATCATATCTGAATAAATCTGCTCCGAGAAATCAAGATTTTTCTTGAAAATATGCTATGATTAGATCTAATTTATATATGAGATATATGATATAGATCTAAAACTATTTTGTAGTATTACATGTTCCTTGATTAAGGCATTCCTCTTGGCCGTCCGATCATAAGAATGAAGAAGGGTTTAAAGGCCCTCTCCTTCCCATTCCGATGGGGTGTTCTTATGACGTGTAGGGGTGCTGCGCATTCGTCCTTAATCAGAAATCCAAAACTTACTTTCTGCAAAACCCTAGATCCTGAAACCCTAGGATTTATTGTGCATATTTTGTTTATGAACCCTACTTAATTAAGAATTAAGATTATGAAATATTAATTAGGTCTAAAATTGAGAATTTTAGATCTAAGACATATTCATAATACTGGGTTCGGGCTTGGGTAGCTCAATTAGGTCTAAGCGGTTGATCAAACCGAATCAAGAGTTGGTTAGATGGGATCAACAATGCTTAAATTGACCAGCCTAATAGGATTAAGTCTGGGTCAAGATCGAGTCACGATCAAGCAAGACCTAATTAGGCTCAGAGGTTAGAGTCTGGATTGTAGGCTAACCCAATTGGTTCTGACTCAACAATTTGGTGTCTAAGGTAAGTTTGGCACATACGATCCGACTGGTTTTTAATTGGAAGCTACTCGACCTGAATGCGTTCTTGTACGAGTTAATGGCATATTCCTTCCACCGGTCTCACTTACCTGGCCATATCTGTTGACACAGTTCTGATCTGAGGTGGTCAATAATCCGAGCTAACCCATGCCACTAGGTTAGTCATAATTGTTATGACTATGCCAAGTCTAGTTTAATGAGACCTGAATCAATTCTCCCTAAGAAAAGATTAAGTCTGAGGTCTTCCACCATTGTAGATGTGCGGGCCCTTCCCGGGGTTGATTGTTCTCGGCTGGATACAGTGGCTCAGTTGCACCGGAAAGATGCAACCATGTCTATTAGGCATTGGATGCTATGGGCTGGAGGATGAGTTGGGCTCAATATTTTGGATACGGTGAGAGACTCAATTAGGAATCCCAGTCTATGCAAATGGTGGGTCTGACTTAACTAAGGAGTGGATCAATATTCTGGATACGGTGAGATTCATGAATTAGAGACCAAGTTTGGGTGCACCATGATTAGAGAATCATTGAACAAGAGTTGTTCACTCATTGGCTAACCCATCACCAATAACTGTTAGGTGAGGTGATGAGTCAGTTGGTGAGACCGCACCACCCACTAGAAATCATTAATCGTGGAGATTTTCGCATCTCTACAGAGGGAGTGTAGGGATCCGAGAAAATAGTGGGAGCTAATTTGTTTAAAAATAAAATTTTAAATAAATTGGTCAAGTCATAAATTACAGTATCTAACTAGAATCTTTGACTCTCTACAGGAAAATGTCTGCGTCCAACCCATTGGCACGTATCCTGGACACACATAGACTGACTGGACCCAATTATAAAGATTGGCTCAGGAACTACAAAATTATTTTGGGTTCGAGAAGTTAACCCATGTATTTGGACCAGGACCCTCCCACCTTACCAGCCCGTCCATCCACTTGAACAGAGAGCGTCTCTGAAAAAATGGATAGACGAAGATAATAAGGCCAGATATTACATGTTGGGCTCGATGTCTGATGAGCTCCAGCGCCAACATGAAGATATCGGGACTGCTCGCCAAATGTTGGCTCACCTGCAGGAGATGTTTGGTGAACAGAGTCGCGCAGCCAAATATCAAGTCACGAAATGACTTTTTAAGGCTAAGATGCGTGATGGGCAGTCAGTCCAAGATCACTGTCTGATGAATGATCAAGGACATGGAAGAGCTTGAGAAGCTCGGTGTGAAGTTAGGACTTGGATCTGCAGAACGATATTATTCTGCAATCCTTGACTGATGCATATGGGCAATTCATCATGAATTACCACATGCATAAACTTCAAAATTCCTTGGCCGAATTAATGAATATGCTGGTTACCGCTGAGCTTTCTATGAAAGGTTCTAAAGGCTCAGTTCTTGCTATGGAATGGACTTCTTCCAAAAGAAAGTCTTATGGAAAGAAAAAGAAGTCTGTGAAAAAGCAAAAGGTGGAAGGATCAAAGAAGAAGAAGGCAGAGCCGAAGAAGAAGGCCGATGTCAAAGGAAAGTGTTTCCATTGCAACAGCGACGGCCATTGGAAGCGGAACTGCCCTACTTACCTGGCCACCCTGAAGAACAAGAAGGAAGGTCCTTCTGGAGGTATGCTCGTTATTGAGTCTAACCTTACGGTTTCTTCTGCATCCAGTTGGGTGCTTGACTCTGGTTCTAGTGCTCATCTGTGCACTTCCATGCAGGGTCTTGAGGATAGCAGGAGGCTGAGGGATGGAGACATGATCCTACGCATCGGTAATGGAGCAAGAGTTGCTGCAGTAGCCGTGGGAACATACCCTCTTCGATTACCATCTGGTTTAGACTTAGTTTTGAAAGACTGTTATTATGTGCCTGCAGCTAGCAGGAATTTGATTTCTGTTTCATGCTTAGCACTAAGAAGGCTTATGTGATTACCTTCTTTAAGGACCATTGTAACATTCTTTATGAAAGAAATAAAATTGCAAATGGTTTCCTTATTAATGGTCTTTATCAGCTACATATTGATGTACCTATTCTAACTATCGAGCAAAACGTGAATGCCAAACGACCTAGGGATAGTCCAAACGACAGATATCTATGGCACCTGAGATTAGGTCATATAGCAGAAGATAGGATCAACAAATTGGAGAAAAATGGGCTATTGAGTCCATTGACTTTCCGAGTCATATCCAACTTGTGAATCTTGTCTTCAAGGCAAAATGACTAAACTCCCTTTTGTTGGACATGGGGAGAGGGCCACAGATCTCCTTGCCCTAGTACATACTGATGTGTGCGGCCCATTTGATGTGCCGGCTAGAGGCAATTTTGTCTACTTCATTACCTTTACCGATGATCTGTCTAGGTATGGGTATGTGTATCTTATGAGACACAAGTCTGAAGCTTTTGAAAAGTTCAAAGAATTCAGACATGAAGTAGAAAAACAAACTGAAAAACCCATTAAGGTTCTTCGATCAGATCGAGGAGGTGAATACCTTAGCCGGGAATTCCTAGACTATCTCAAGGAAAATGGCATAGTCTCTCAATGGACTCCACCAGGAACACCTCAACTCAACGGGGTTTCAGAATGGAGAAATCGGACTCTATTGGATATGGTTCGATCCATGATGAGCTTCACAGACCTCCCTGATTTTCTTTGGGGACACTTCATTGTTAACTTCAATTTATCTACTGAATAGGGTTCCCTCTAAAACCGTTCCTACCACACCGTATGAGATATGGCACGGTAAGAAACCAAGTCTGAGTCATCTCAGAATTTGGGGTTGTCCGGCTCATGTCAAAAGACAACAAGCGGACAAGTTAGAGTTTAGGTCCTTTAGAGCTCGATTCATAGGATATCCTAAAGAGTCATTAGGATACTATTTCTACATTCCAGAAGACCACAATGTGATTGTGAGTCGACATGCCATCTTTCTTGAAAAATAGTTTATTCAAGATAGCGGCATTGGAAAGCAGATTAAGCTTGATGAGAAAGTCTCACAAGTACAACGAGCTAAGGACCAATTGGAACCAAATCAGGTTGAGCCAATAAGAACACTACCTCCTCCACCTCGTAGATCGGAAAGAGTTTTCCATCCCCCTGAAAGATACTTAGGTATTATTTCAGAGGAAGTAGAGGAAAATGTTCCTCGTAGGTAATGGTGCTCATGGTGATGATCCCAAAACCTACAACGAGGCGATATCAGATATCGACTCCGAGAAATGGCTAGAGGCAATGCAGTCAGAAATTGACTCGATGCACTCAAACCAAGTCTGGACCTTGGTAGATCCACCAGAAGGTATAGTACCTATTGGGTGTAAATGGATCTTCAAGAGAAAGATTGGTGCAGATGGGAATGTGGAGACATTCAAGGCTAGACTAGTGGCAAAAGGTTATAGTCAACGCGAAGGCATTGACTATCAGGATACCTTTTCCCCAGTGGCTATGCTAAAATCCATCCGCACATTGCTTGCCATTGCAGCCTATTTCGATTATGAAATATGGCAAATGGACGTGAAAACGGCATTCTTAAATGGATATCTTGAGGAAGATATCTATATGGAACAGCCGCTAGGTTTCACATCCAGTGATACTGATCACAAGGTTTGCAAGCTGCAAAGGTCCATATATGGACTTAAGCAAGCATCTCGGAGCTGGAACACTCGTTTCAATGATGTGATCAAAAAGTTTGGTTTCATCAAAAATGAAGAGGAACCATGTGTTTTCAAAAAGGGTCAGTGGGAGCGCTGTTGTCTTCCTCGTATTGTACGTGGATGACATCCTCCTTATTGGGAATGATATTCCCATGTTGACATCAGTCAAAATGTGGTTGTCCAAGGAATTCTCCATGAAAGACCTAGGTGAAGCATCCTTTATTCTAGGAATTAAGGTCTATAGGGATAGACCGAATAGGATGCTAGGACTTTCACAGAAGATGTACATAGAGGAAAGTACTAAAGAGGTTTAGTATGGAAAACTCTAAGAGGGGATTAATACCCTTCAGACATGGTATTCATCTTTCCAAGAAGATGTGCCCTAGCACACCTGAGGAAATAGAACGCATGAGCAAGATCCCTTATGCTTCTGCAATAGGGAGCCTCATGTATGCCATGCTATGTACACGACCTGATATAGCCCATGCTGTGAGTGTCACAAGCAGATATCAGTCAAATCCAGGTGAAGAACACTGGACTTCTGTGAAATGTATCCTTAAGTACTTGAGAAGAACTAAGGATATGATGTTGGTCTTTGGTAATGGAGAACTCCAAGTCCAGGGATACACAGACTCGGATTTCATGTCCGATGTAGATGATCGAAAGTCGACATCTGGGAGTCTGTTTGTGTGCAATGGTGGTGCTGTCAGCTGGAAGAGTTCCAAGCAAACCATGATAGCAGATTCCACCATGGAAGCAGAATATATCGCTGCATCAGAGGCTGCGAAGGAAGCATTCTGGTACAAGAAGTTTGCTGCAGAAATTCGAGTAATGCCATCAGATGCCATTCCTCTATACTGCGACAACAATGGCGCCATAGCCCTTGCTAAGGAGCCGAGGTCTCACCAGAAAATCCAAGCACATTGAGCGGCGATACCACCTCATCCGCGATTACCTCGAGAAGGGTTACGTCGAGGTCAAGAGAGTCAACTCCACAGATAATGTGGCAGACCCACTTACAAAGCCGTTGGGCCAGCAGAAGATCGAAGCCCACCTTGAGAAGATGGGACTTAGACTTGTAGCCAATTGGCTTTAGGACAAGTGGGAGATTGTTAGATATATGTGCCCTAGAAGCCAGAATTGGCTGACACTTGTAATACACTTCTAGGGGCAAAATTATAATTTTGACTATAATCAATAAAATGGGTTATTTTCTATCACATATGTGTATTTAGTGTCTGTGATACATCCTTTGAGTTAATGGTAATGATAATTCATATTTTCAAGAGTTGAAAATTTAAGACATGAATAATCATTATTAACTCATAAAATGCTCCCGACCATAGGATCATCACGAGGATGGTGATTGATCCGAAAGGTTGGTGTACAATCGCTTCTCTTTAGTAGATGAGTCTTGAGTCTACGGTGTGGAGACACCGGAGCGAGAGTACAGGTACTCGTTAGAGAACGAGGGCACTGAGCGTGACCACCTCGAGTAGTCATTAGGAAGTCTACCTTCTCGTCAATGACTGACTCGATGCTGCAGTAGTGTGTCTGGTTCTTTGACCTGAGGTGCATCGGCAGTTCACCTTGAGGGTGTTATAGTTTGACTACACCATTACTCGGTCTCCTAGCCATATGGAACCCTGAGGTGTATGTTGGCTATAGCATGTTCATTGTAGGAACTGGATTGCATCAAGATGGAATCTATCTACCTCGGTGGTAGAGGAGCAGCCCTATGATGATCATGAGAATCAAGTCCAGAAGCCCATGGCCATGGTAGAGTGAAATAATAGAAAGAGTTTCTATTTAGATTTTCACATTGGACTTGAATCGAATGATTACATCATATGACAGAGACTAGGGTTTGACGAGTTCACCTTAACCCTAATCTGATCGGGGCTCAAGATAGAAGAACTTAATCACACAGGTAGCTGCACCAAGAGGTTCGCATTCAGCTCTGATGGGTTGCCACCATATACTGCTAGGTGTCACTGGTGGATTTTGGGAGCAATTAGAATGATTTAGATGATCGATCATTCTAGCTGTTCGAATCAGAAGAGTTCTGATCCATCGAAAGGAGTTTCGATGATGTCGATGATAGAGATCATGACATATCCCATTACCATACAGAACTGAACCTAACTGGGTCACACAAACAAGGGTTTGAATCTGGTGATCATCAATTGAACTGATCTAGTTCAATTGATCTGAATGAGATTCAATTAGGTTCAAGGAAAATCGTGCTAGCACTCGATTGAACCTAACGTTCTTCTTTTACTATCATAAATAAGTTGTCCTGACTGAGCCAAAGGAGTTTGTGCTCAATCAGAGGCCTTCACTATGGTCTGACTGGAGGTTGTCCAAGTCAGAAAAGGTTGTCTTATTTTGTAAGACATTACCTGCCATTTTTGGTCACCTGCCATTTCTTGTTCTTTGACTTTGGTCAAAAGTCTACCTTTGACTGGTCAAATGTTGACCATTGACACTTTGACTTTTGACCACATGTCATGCACCTATTGGAGAGCTGGTGGGGGCCTGTCCCCCTGCCAGAACCTGGCAAGGAGGAAGGGCGCACGCCACCCTAGGCGTGTGCCCAAGTTGGAGGCGCCTAGGAGTCCCTTGTTGGACAAGGACTCCATCTCCTTTTTGGATTCCAATTAGAGTTCTCCTAAGAACCAACTTTGACTGGTCTTAGGCACCCTCTAAGGAGGAATCCAGGGGACTCTATTCCCACCAATCAGATTTAGATCTGATTTCACAAAGGGTTGTGATTGGTTGGGAAGAAGAGGAGTTGGATCACAGCTAGTCTATAAATAAGACCCTGCGCCCAACTCAAAGATGAGAATCAATTCTCCCATGCCCCAAGGCTGCCTCTCCCCTCCTCCTCCATGCCAAGTCTCTTCTCCCTCTCCTCTCCACGTCCAAAAGGAGTTTTGGACCTTGGTTGGTGCAATCCAGATCAGAGAAAGGCGATCAAAAGCTAGAAGGCTGCGCTGCTGCAAAGGACGACTGCTGATCTTCAAAAGGAGTTTTGAAGATCCTCCAGATCAGATCCAGATCTGAATTTTTGGAGGTGTGATAGAGAAGAAGAGGATCTCCAGATCCAGCCCGAGTGGATACCGGTAGAGGCCAGGCACTTGCGTGGCTAGATCCAGAACCTTCCGCTGCATACAGGATCATCAACAGGGTAATAGGATTACCCAGATCAAGGTAAATTAAATTTGATTTAATTTATCTTATTTTATTTTATTTTATTAAAATAATAAGAATCAGATCTGAAACATATCAAGATCTGATTGGATCAAAAAGAAAAATTTTTGAAATATATCTCTTGATCTGATCAGATCTGAACGAACCTGAAAATCAGGATTTTCCTTCAACTATCAGTGGTTCTAAATTGGAGAGATGAATTCTTCTATGGATCTAAAAATATCATAGTTAATGTGATCAAAAAAAAAAAATCAAACCTTGTTGATATGTCGATCCATGATGGAATTTGCTAGTCTGCCTATTTTATTTTGAGTTATGCTCTTGAGACGCATTTATTATTGAACAATGTACCAAGTAATCTATCACAAAAACTCCTATGAGATATGGACTGGGCTAGGACACACTCTCTCACTAGGGTTTGGGTTGTCCGGTCTATGTCAAACATTTGCATTACAGATAAGCTTGGACCCCAATCTGATAAGTGTATGTTATAGGGTATCCCAAAAAAGTAGGGTTACTATTTCTACCATGCTGATGAATAAAAGATGTTCATCATTTAGATATATGTGCCCTAGAAGCCAGAATTGGCTGACACTTGTAATACACTTCTAGGGGCAAAAAAAAAGTAAAAAATAAGGCCAAAGTTGAAGATTCTATTGTGGAGACTTACATAATTGAAGAAATTTTTAATTATAGCGGACACTACTTTAACCCCATTATGCAAACAAAGCTAACTCAAGTGGGTCGAAATGATGATGGTGGTGAGGGATCAGAGGCAAAGATCTCAATATTTGCCTATCTCGCTTGTGAATTTGGGCACAAAGTTCACTGGTTATTAACTGATACTAAAATTTGATAGGTAGAGATATATATTTTGCTAAACTATGCAAAGATCGACCCATATGTTGAGTAAGTATCCATCATAATCTCAACTTTTTAATCACTTATCATCCTGTACTTATTTTATGCATGTATAGATAACATGATGAGATGCCGAGATGGGACAACTCAATGATAAGCGAGGAAGAAATTTTCACTCAGCACTAATAAAACTTTGCAAATTGGTTCCATCTAGTAAGCGACCACTTTTATTTTATTTAATATGTAGGTCATGCAAGGGGATGAATCCATATCTAAGAAGTTAAGATCATTAAGTTACAAGCCAACAAAGTATGTGACATGTTATAATGGCTGCAATGTAAATGATTTTAAATTTCACATGCAGCAATATGGGTACCAAAAGAGTACGGTGTGTATAAAAAGGGTAGCTGGTGGGCAGAGGGGGAGAGTAACTACTATAGAATCATCGAAGAAGTGATCAAGTTGACCTATCTTGGAGTAATAGTATCATTCTATTTAAGTGCCGATAGTTTGATACCGATAATGGTATGAAGGTTGATCCATAGTATGGGCTTATTGAAATCAAACATGGATCAAAACCATATGTCAATGATCCTTTTGTGCTAGCTCAACAAGCTGTTCAAGTGTATTATACCCCTTTTCCATCAAGAAAGAGAGGAAGAAAAGATTGGTGGGCTATATGTAAGGTTAAGCTTGAGCCATTCATTATGAGCTTGAAGAAGAAGAAGAAGAGCCCCATGTACTAGAATGCTTTCAGGAGGATAAAATATCTGGAGTTCATTAGTGTTTCATCGATACAGAGTTAGATGCTTCAGATTTTCTCCTACGTGATGGTTAACATGAGAAGGTAGATCATTCTGAATTTATTTTAAAGGACAATCCTATCCAAGAAGTGGAAGAAGAGGAAAAAGATGAAGAAGTGGAAGAAGAGATGTTATCTTCAAGAATGATTTTGATGATTACAAGATATTGGAGCATAACTTTTATACCAACATTTTTCAAATATATCAAAGATTATTTTAGTAAAAGAAAAAGTGTTGCCCAGAAGAACAACCCAAGGGAGGGTGACTTTTTAGAAATTTTTGGATTGCTAAGTGTATGTGCAGAACTTAAATATATATATGCTAGAAATACAGTAATTTAGATGTGTAGAAAATAAAAGTAATTGAAAGAAGAAATCACACACATAAAAGCATAAGGTTTTTATAATGGTTCAGTGTTAAACCCAATACATACGTCCACTCCTCAAGCACTTCACTCGAGAATTCTACTATAATCTCCAAGATTACAATAAGATCATTTTCACCGGACTCACAATCTAAACCCAGTTGGTTTTATGGGCTAACAATCAAAACCTAATCCCAAGCCACTCCTAGGCTTGTACAAATTCAATTCAAGGCTTGGATGAGCATATTCCCTAAGTTTTAGCCCTTTGAAGCTTGAAATACAAAGATTTTAGGATGCAAAAATTTAAAACAAAAGTAAACTCCTTTTGAAGAGCAGATTTGAGGCTTTGATACACAAGATGAGTTGTTGGAGGGCTTTAGCAATGAATGCTCCCTTCCTTCACTTGAGAATATCTTGATTGCATAGCTGGTTGAATGGTTGAACAACAATGAAGGCTCTTTTAGGCTCACTATTTGAACTACACAGATTTTTTAAAAGTTGCTGATGTTTTTCACTTTCTTGCTTTTATATTTTAAGTTCCCAAGCCTTAATTTAGTCTTATAAGTCTTCTAATCTAAGTTAAGAACTCCAAAAATGGATATATAGCCATTGGAACATTAGAAAAATCCATTTAGAGCATCCAAAATGAAATCTAGGCAGTTCTGTAAACTAGCCATTGGTTCTATCAGAACTCTAGGAGTCAACTTCCCAGAGCCTTAAGTCGACTCTAGTCGTAGGATGAAAAATTTGACTCTCTATATCTTTTATCCCATGCCAGTTCTGCGTGCTAGAGTCAACTCTTGGATTTCGTGAGTCGGCTCTAGTCATAGGATAAAAAATTCAGCATTCTATTCCTAGACTAGTGCCTTTTTTAGATGGAAGTTGGCTCCTATTTTTCATGAGTCGACTCCTCCATAAGTCAACTCCTAGTCGACTCCTGCGACAAGATTCATACTAAAGTCTTCTGTTTTAAGCATGGTGCCTGTCTAAGCCTGTGAGTCAGCTCCTACCAATCTGGAGTCGACTCCTGATCGGTGCCAAATGTTGAAACCATGCTAAAGTTATCTTTAAACTTTCTTTGAGTTGGTTCATGACTCAATACTCTTTGAGAATATTTGGCTTGATCTTTTTTTGCTCTTCTTTCTTGATTCTTTTAATTAAACATGGAGTATCATTGAAATAGGTTCCTGTATTCTTGAACTTTGTCTTAAACATTCCAACCAAATTATTAATACCAAAAATTGACTCAAATATTTTGTTATTCATCAAAATCATACCTAGGGTCAACATTCTTCTCCTTTTTGAGATGACAAAATCTTTGAGTTCATGCATAACATTTGTAAATTCAAAAAGCACTTAGAGTGAAGAAAGTAGCATTCCATATCTACAACCAATGCAAATTTAGATTATATAGAAGTTCATCTATTTTGTAATGATTTATTATTTTGATTTCAAGGATCCTCCCTCCTTTCTACTTGTTGAAAGTAGAATATACCATCAATTAAGAAATTTCTAAATTTTATAGTATGTGCCATTAGTGTGCCATTTTGTGCTAAATTTTTGGAATGTTAAATTATATATCATATTTTCAAAATTTTTTAAAATATGAATCACTTGTTGCCTTTGTTTCATTTTTCTTGTTATTTTTAAAGTATATATCTTTATGCTTATCTCTTTCTTTTTCATCTTTGTTTATATCCTCCTTCTTTCTTTATGCTCATCTTTTTCTTCTTCATTTTTGTGTGCTCTCCCTTTCTTTATGCTTATCTTTTTCTTCCTCTTTTTGTCATCATCAAAGAATTAATGATAAAGAAGGAATATGTAGACATTCAAGTAGTACACTCATTCTTAAAAAAAGATATATATAAAAGTAGACATTCATAGATAGAAAAGATAATACATTCTTCATAGATATATGTACTACATTCAAAAAGATACCCAAGTAGTACAAGCACTTTCATACAGATATACATATTATGACTAAATCCTAATACCATGACTAAGTCCTAATACACCATATAGATATACATCAAGACCTATATAAGATGACCTATGTCCTAGTAGATTAGTCAGATGGAACATCTAGTATGGTGGAGGAGCTACTTCTAGTCACTCTTCTGTTCCTAGTGCGAGTGGATGATCCTCCAGCTCGAAAATATATCCTAAGGGGTCTGGGAGGAGGTTGAGCGGTAGGTGGCTGATGGGGTGCACTGAAAAGAGGCTCAGAGATTGGAGGCTGAATAAAGGAGATGTCTGGATCTACCTTAACCATGTCAGCATCTATTGTAGATGCTGTTGTCTCAGTCGCTGCCTCTACTGCTACTGTCTTTATTATCGCTGCTGTTGCTGATCCTGGTGGAGCATGAGTCCTTAGAAGATCCATCAGCTATTCCATAGAAGCTAAAAATGATGTGATCATATCTGGAGATATACTGAACCTCTCTCTCTGCTCCATAAGCTGAGTCAGACGCCCAACTTCAGATGCTAATCTAGCTATCTCAGTCTGGATCCTCTCCATCTATGGTCTCAGTCCATCTAAAATAGAGTGGATGATCTAGGTGGCCTAATCATCAATAGTTTGATCTGGTGGAGGATGAGTACTGGCAGAAGGGCCTGGGGGAGTGGTGAAAGGGTCTACAGCTGACTCAGTTGGAGGCTGTGCCGAAGGAACATCTGCAATCTGACTAAGTCTGGCTCCATCTCAAGTTAGGGGTTGCTCCTATCTAGAAGCTCTCTTGATCCATCTGTTATTCAGCTTCTGATAGCCCATCCTAGTGAGTATTTTCTTTTCATATGTGTCTGTATGTCTCAAATGTAAAGAAAGCTCTTCCTCAAAATCAATCCCAACCTCCCTAAGACTGAGGTCAGGGCTATACCATAAGAGAGACATGTTTTAGCTGTGCCTACTCCATCTCTCATCTATATGAAAATTAATAGTAGGAGGTTAAGTTGTATATCTCGAACAATATAGTCCATAATGCCAATAACCCTATCTAAGACTAGATCAAATCGACCAGTTTTAAGGAAGATAATTCATGCAACTATGTGGCTCAGAACTCTCATTTTAATGGACAAACTATTTGCTTCCAATTTTATGATTCCTTCTACGTTGCTAAGCTCGATAAGAGCAAAATCCCTATCAAATGGGCGCTACGGTGCTAATTCTTCTGTAGGCAGACTCCAAATCTATCCAAGTATTTCAGGTGTGAGGCAAAAGGTGACTCTCTTTACTATACTCTTCAAATCATCCTCACTCCTAGTCATGCATCTATAGAACTCTCTGACTAAACGAGGATAGGTGGGTTGGTTGATGGAGAAGAAATGTTCCCACTACTGGTTTCGAATCCATCCACTAATTTGCAATCCCTCCCGTCAAAGAAACGAAAATCCACATTCTTTCTAATTGTCACTTGTCGGTCCAGTAGAGAGGAAGAGGAAGGAGCAGGTGATTGGGGGATGGGGTTACCTTCATTGTAGTCGGAATCACCATCACTTGGAGATTCATGCTACTCAATCGGTTGTAGTCTTCTTCGAACAATATGGATTTTTCTGCCAGGCCCCATTCACCATGGATGGAGGATGAATCCAAGAGAAATCGAGAAGGGGACAGGTGGAGGAATCAGTGGAGGGTCCCTCATGGCTTTGGAAGGAGTCTAGGGTTCAACAGTGAGAGGGTGAAGTGAGATAAGGAGGAGAGGACTCGGGTTTAAAAACTAGATTTTCGATCATGAGTCGATCCTGGTTTCCATGAGTCGACTCCAACAAGAGTCGACTTCAGGTTAAGTAGTATGAAATTTTGATTTTTCATAGAAAAAGAATAGGTACATCTGATTGAGAAATAGTTAGGAATTGGGTCTGATAAATAATAGTCTTATGAAATATGAGATCTTTGTAAAAGTTTACAGAGAGGACATGATTTTAAATCAATCAGCAAATTCACTAGATAGAATCCTTAGAGAGCAGTTTAGTGATATCTGAGTCATATAGGAGCTATTGGATTAAGAGAATCTAGTTTTGGCCTTAATCTGAGTGTAGCACATTCTTAGTTCTCTTCTAATTATGCTAAATCTCTCTTCATTAAGGGGTTTAGTGAAGATATCTGCTAATTGCTTATCGATACTAACAAACTCAAGCGTCACATAATTATCTTGCACATGATGTCTTATGAAATGATATCTTATTTTAATATATTTGGATCTTGAGTGTTGAATTAAATTTTTAGTTAAATTGATTTCACTAGTATTATCATATCTTATTAAAATTTTATTAAGTTTTATGCTAAAATCCTTAAGTTATTGTTTTATCTATAAAATTTGAGCATGACAACTCCCAGCAGCAACATATTCAACTTCAGCTATAGATAATGCTACTTAGTGTTATTTTTTGCTAAACCATGAAATTAGATTAACTCCTAAAAATTGATAAGTGCCACTAGTGCTTTTCCTACCTAATTTACATCCAACAAAATTAGAATCAGTATATTCAATTAATTCTAAAGATGATAATTTATCATACCAAAGTCCGGCATTAAGCATTTCAGACAAATATTTAAATATTCTTCTAACAGCTAAAGTATGAGATTCTCTAGGATCAGATTGATATCTAGCATACATATAAACATTAAA
Organism: Cocos nucifera; assembly: GCA_006176705.1. Classification (NCBI taxonomy): domain Eukaryota; kingdom Viridiplantae; phylum Streptophyta; class Magnoliopsida; order Arecales; family Arecaceae; genus Cocos; species Cocos nucifera. The sequence goes on from QRFJ01000151.1 coordinate 79,491, forward strand.
CATAATGTCAAGTCTACTTGCAGTAAGTTAAAGCAATGATCCTATCATACCTCCATATAATTTAGTATCAATTTTCTTATTCTTTTCATCCTTATCAAGCTTGCAAGAGGGGCTCATAGATGTGCCAATTGGTTTTGAGTTCTCCATTCCAAACTTTTTCAAAATTTTTCTTGTATATTTTGTTTGGTTGATGAAGATGCCCTCTTCACTTTACTTAATCTGAAGTCTGAGAAAGAAGTTCAGTTCACCCATCATGCTCATCTTGAACTCTTCCTGCATAAGCTTGGCAAACTCTTGGCAAGACTTTCATTAATAGCACCAAAAATAATATCATCTACATAAATTTGTACTACCAATTGATCTTTATTTCTCTTTTTTAGAAATAGAGTTTTATCATTATTTCCTCTAGAGAATTTATTATCAATTAGAAATTTACTTGGTCTTTTATACCATACTCTAGGGGCTTGTTTTAAACCATAGAGTGCATTATGCAATTTATAAACATGATTAGGATATTCACGACTTTTAAATTTGGATGGTTGTTCTATATATACTTCTTCAGCTATATATCCATTTAAAAATATACTCTTAACATTCATTTGGTATAATTTGAAGTTCATGAAATATGTAAATACAAGTAATAACCTAATTGCCTCTAATCTAGCAACAGAGACAAAAGTTTTATCAAAATCAATATCTTCCTCTTAATTATATCCTTTAGCCACTAATCTAGTTTTATTTCTAGTAATTGTTTTATTTTCATCTAATTTATTTCTAAACATCCATTTGATTCCAATTACTGGATAATCACTTGGTCTATTAACTAGGGTCCAAACTTTGTTTTTTTCAAACTAATTTAATTATTCATGCATTGCATTTATCCAGTTTGGATCATTTTCAGCTTCTTCTATAGTTTTAAGTTCAATTTGAGATACAAATGCTAGATAGTTATTAATATTTTTCAAAGATATATGAGTTCTTATACCTTGTGATGGATTACCAATAATTTGATCTTTGAGGTGACCAAGGGCATACCTCCATTCCTTTGGAAGACTTTGAGTTTGAGTATTATCAGGATTTTCATCTTTAGGTTTAGCTTCTTTCTCTTCTTTGTTATCTTGAGTTGTTGATTCCTTAAGTGTAATTTCTTTCACTCTTTTCTCAATTATTCCTACATCATCATCAGCTATATCCTCTTTTTTAAAAGGTAAGTTGTTAGTTTCATCAAATACCACATATATAGACTCTTCAATAACTAATGTATGTTTGTTAAAGATCCTATATGCTTTACTAGAAGTGGAATATCCTAAGAAAATTCCTTCATCAAATTTAGCATCAAATTTGCCCAAGTTATCTTTACCATTATTTAGAACAAAGCATTTGCAACCAAAAATATGAAAGCAGCTAATATTTGATTTTCTATTTTTTCATAGTTCATAAGGGGTTTTCTTTAATATCGATCTTATTAATGCTCTATTTAGAATATAACATGCTGTATTGATAGCTTTAGTCCAAAAATATCTTGGAAGATGGCTTTTACACAATATGGTTTGAGCCATTTTCTCTAGGATTCTATTTTTTCTTTCAACTATCTTATTTTGTTAAGATATTCTAGGAGCAGAAAAATTATGTTCAATCCCTATTTCATTACAAAAAATTTTAAAATACTGATTTTCAAACTTCATTCCATGATCACTTCTAATACAAACAATAGAGAGGTTCTTTTTATTTGAAACTTTCTTGAAAAACTTAGTAAATGCAGAAAATGCTTCATCCTTTTGTGCTAAAAATAGAATCCAAGTAAATCTCAAAAAATCATCTATAATTATAAGTTTATATTTCTTACCACTTAGGCTTGTGGTCTTAGTTGGTCCAAATAAATCCATGTGAAGTAGTTCAAGGGGTCTAGAAGTCGAAACATTGCTTTTTAATTTGAAAGAACTTCTAGTTTATTTTTTTAATTGACATGCATCATATATTTTATTTTTTTTAAAATTAAGTTTTGGCAAACCTTTTACAAGATCCCTTTTGATTAGTTTAGAAATCAAATCCATGCTAGCATGTCCTAATCTATGATGCCATAGCCAACTATTTTCATTGGTCTTAGCATTCATTACAACTAAACATTGGCTTCTTTTGATGGAAGAGTCATCTAAATCTACTAAGTATATATTTCCATGCCTATTCCACTAAGTGCTATGTTATTATCAATAGGACTAGTGACAATGCATATGAGTGATTCAAAAATAACTTTAAATTTTTTATTTTAAAGTTGACTAATACTCAATAAATTATGCTTTAATCCATCTACTAATAGTACATTATCTATAAATATAGAAGGAGTGATACATATTTTACCACTTTTGATGATGTATCCTTTGCTATTATCACCAAAGGTCACTATTCCTCCTTTAGCTTCAAGGGTGATAAAATATTTCTTTTCATCCATCATGTGCTTTGAGCAGCCACTATTTAGATACCATTTTTTTTCTTTCCATCGACTGTAAAATACATCTACAATCAAAAATCAAGTGGGTATTTTAGGTACCCAAGTCATCTTGGATCCTTTCGGGTTAGTAACCATGGTTCCTTTGGAAATCTATATATTTTTAATATTTAGACTATTTTTTATTTTTTTAAAAATTGCAAACATAGGATTTATGTCTAATTTTTCCACAGCAAAAATAGATTGGTTTTTGTGAAGTCGAAGATGGATCATTTATAAAGAAATTCTTTAGAAATTTTTATTTTTTTTGAATTCTAAAATCAATTCCTGCTTTGTCTAAGATAGCTTTTTGATTATTAAGTAATAATTATAGTTTTCAGAACTTAATGTAAACTTATCAACTATAGGTTTATATTTTTTAAGTTCTTTCTTTAGATTCTGGTTTTCTACAGAAATAACATCTTTTTCTCTTAATATTTCCTCATTTTTCTTGATTAGATTTTGATTGATTGATTTCAGATTTTTATTTTTCAAGGTTAACTTTTCAGATAATCATACAATTCATAAAATACTTCTTGCAACTCATCAAATGAAAATTCTGGATGAGTGTTAAGTGTTACCTCATCTTCTTAAGTCATGAGACATAAATTGACTATTTCTTGTCCATTTTCATCTGAACTTGAATCTTCACTATCATGTTGCCATCATTGCTTTCTTCTTTACATTCTTGAAGGATTTCTTCAATAGGAGGTAGTCTACCTTGAAATGACCTGATTTCTTGTATTTAAAACATGTGGACTGCTCCTTATCTTTGTCTTTCTCTCGATCTTTACTAGCTTCACCTTTGGAGAAGGGTCTTTTCTTGAAGTTTGGTCTTTTCTTCCTTATGAACCTTCTAAATTTTCTGGTTAGAAGAGCCATCTCTTCATCATCATCTTCTTTCTTTGAATCTTTACTTTCTTCATCTTCTTCCTTTACTATTAGCTTGAGGGCCACGATCTTTTTTTTCTTAACTTCATCTTCCAAGTTTTGCTTCATGGTTAACTCATGTGTCATGAGTGAACTAAGAAGCTCTTCAAGAGGTAAGGTGTTAAGATCCTTAGCTTCTTGTATAGCCATCACCTTTGCCTTCCAAGTTCAAAGAAGAGATCTAAGAATTTTTCTTATAAGTTCACTATTAGTGTATGATTTTTCTAAACTTTTGAGTCCATTTATAATATCAGTAAATCATGTAAATATTTTGGTAATACTTTCAATTAATTTTATTTTAAAAAGTTCATACTTATGCACTAATATATTTATTTTAGATTCCTTCACTTGATTGGTATCCTCATGGGTAACCTCAAGTCTATCCCATATTTTTTTAACTAAAATACAAGTAAAAATTTGATTAAATTCATTGGCATCAAGTGAGCAATAAAGCACATTCATCGCTTTACCATTCAATTAAGCCAACTTCTTATCAGTTTCATCTAATTTTTTTTCAAGTTTAGAAATTATGTTACCTTCAATGCTAATTATGGGTGTATGTGGTCCATTGATTATGACACTTCATAGATCATAATCTAGTGCTTGAATGAATATGCGCATGCGTGCCTTCCAATATGTGTAGTTAGAACTATTAAATAAAGAGGGCCTATTTATGGACTGCCCTTCCATTAGGGAGATATTTAATTGGGTTGCCATCTTGATCGATTACTCTAAGTCAAATGAACAATAAATAATATAAGAGCACCTGCTTTGATACCACTTGTTGTTCAGAAGAACAACCCAAGAGGAAGGGGTGAATTAAATTTTTCAAAAATTTTTGGATTGCTAAGTATATGTGCAAAACTTAAATATAAATATGCTGGAAATGCAGTAATTTAGATGTGTAGAAAATAAAAATAACCAAAAGAAGAAACCACACACACAAAAGCTTAAGATTTTTATAGTGCTTCGGTGTTAAACCCAACACCTACGTCTACTTCTTAAGCACTCCACTTGAGAATTTCACTATAATCTCCAAGATTATAGTAAGATTATTTTCAACGGGATCATAATCTAAACCCAGTTGGATTTATGGGCTAACCAATCAAAACCTAATCCCAAGTCATTCTAAGCTTGTATAAATCCAATTCAAGGCTTGGATAAGCCTATCCCCTAAGTTTTAGCTCTTTGAAACTTGAAATATAAAGATTTCAGGATGCAGAAATTTAAAACAAAAGCAAACTCTTTTTGAAGAGTAGATTTGAGGCTTTGATGCATAAGATGAGTTGTTAGAGGGCTTTAGTAAAGAATGCTCCCTTTCTTTACTTGAGAATATCTTGATTGCATAGCTGGTTGAGTGGTTGAAAAATAGTGAAGGCTCTTTTAGGCTCACTATTTGGACTGCATAGATTTTTTAAAAGTTACTGATGTTTTCCACTTTCTTGCTTTTGTATCTTAAGTTCTCAAGCCTTAATATGATCTTAGAAGTCTTTTAATCCAAGTTAGAAACTTCAAAAATAAGTTTGTAGCCATTAGAACATCAAAAAAAGTCATTTAGAGTATCCAAAATAAAATTTGGATAGTTTTGAAAACTAGCCATTGGGACTGTGAGAACTCCGGAATCGACTTTCTAGAGCCTTGAGTTGACTCCAATCGTAGGATGAAAAATCTGACTCTCTGTATTTTCTATCCCATGCTAGTTCTATGTGTTGGAGTCGACTCCTAAATTTTGTGAGTCAACTTTAGTCGTAGGGTGAAAAATTTAACGTTCTATTCTTGGACTAGTGCCTTTTCTGAGATGAAAGTTGGCTCCTGCTTTTCGTGAGTCGACTCCTAGTCGACTCCTGCGATAGGGTTTATACTAAAATCTTTTGTTTTAAGTCTGGTGCCTATCTGAGCCCATGAGTCGGCTCCTACCAATCTAGAGTCGACTCCTGATCAGTGCCAAATGCTGAAATTATGCCAAATTTATTTTTAAACTTTCTTTAAGTTGGTTCATGACTCAATACTCTTTGAGAATGTTTGGCTTGATCTCTTTTCACTCCTCTTTCTTGATTCTTTCAATCAAACATGGAGCATCATTGAAATAGGTTCCTGTCTTTTTGAACTTTGTCTTAAACATTCCAACATGTTAGTATCAAAAATTGATTCAAATATTTCGTTATTCATCAAAATCATACCTAAGATTAATAAAAAGATCATTAAAAGACTCCATATTCAATTGAAGATTTATTATGTCAAGTAAAATAATTTTTGAAGAATTCTAATTTAAGAAAAATCATATCTAAGAAACTGAGTTGACTTGCCCTTGAATTGAGCCAGCCCTGGCACAACATGCCTTTGGTTCTTTGGTTTGGCATGTAGCTAAGCCAGCTAGATTTGGATTTGAGCCGGCCCTCTCAGGTTGGCAGAAAAGTCTCTTTTCTATTTTGCTGTTTGAGCCAGCTCTCTCAAGATGATAGAAATACTATTTTTGGATTTTGCCATTCAAGCCAATCTGAAGCAAATTCGAGCCAGCTCTCTCAAGATGACAAAAAAATAATCTTTCAAGTCTATCGATTGAGCTAGCCCGACACAAAATCAAGCTAGCCTTCTCAGTGGGATAGAACGATGGTTTAAGAAGAAATGCTGATCGAGCCAACCCAAAGCCAAACTCAAGCCTGCTCGACGAATTTTGATAGGTGTAATAACTAGTTCTGCAAAAGTCTATCTTCGCCTAGAAAAAGTTTGCAACAACTATTTTCCATCTCCAATAGCCATAAATGGCCAAAATCAAGGTCAAATCATCTGAATCATTTTTTGGAATGATTAAGAGATGAAAGAAAAAGGAAAATATAAAAGAAATACACTATTGAAGCACTGTTTATCAAGAAAGAAAGCACTTTGAGAAAAACAAGTCTTCAAGAAAGTTCACCAACTCCCATTCAATTCTTTCTTGAATTTTCTAAGTGCATTCAAAGAGAAAAGAGAGCATTCTTCATTTGCATTCAAAATATCCTCAAAGAAAAGGCCATAACGACAACAATCCAACTAAAATAGGATTTTTATTATTGTATTTATTTCTTCTTCAAATCTATTGTAAAAGTTTCAGTACGGGCTGAAACTTGAAGGGATAAAGTTGTACCAAACTTAGATTAGTTTGGGAGAGCCTTAGGACAAAGCTTGCGAAGATTTTGATTGGTTGACCTGAATTAAAACTAATTAAATTTGTTTGTGAGCCTGATGAAAATAAACACATTGTGATTAGATGATTATAGTAAAAATTTCTAAGGGGATCGCTTGGGGAGTGGATGTAGATGCATGAAGTGCCCCAAACCACTATAAATCTGTTGAGTTTGTTTGTGTACATTTTTTCTTTTCTGTTGCTTTACTTTTCTGCTCTATTACTCACTTTATTTTTAGCATACTTTTACTTCTGTACTGCACACTATTATTTAGGCTTTGTTAAAATTTTTAATAACCCAATTCACCCCTCCTCTTGGGTTATCTAGCTCGGCAATAAGTGGTATCAGAGCTTGGTTCTCAACTAGAATATTAATCTAACAATCAAAAGATAAAGATTATGACAATACAATCGGAAGGTTTACTTACCAAAGGGCAATCCATTAATAGACCATTACTTTTTAATGGCATAAATTACATATATTTGATAGCTCGCATGAGGATCTTTATTCAAACTCTTGATTATGATATGTGGAGTGTCATAATCAATGGACTGCATACACCCATCATTGTAGTTAATGGCATTAGCACCCCCCAAACTTGAAAAGGATTGGAGTGAAGAAGATAAGAAATCAATTCAGCTAAATGCCAAGGCTATGAATGTCTTATATTGTGCCTTAAATGCTAACGAGTTTAATCAAATTTCTACCTACAATTTAGCAAAAAAAAATTGGGATAGACTCGAAGTTACTTATGAGGGCACAAACCAAGTAAAAGAATCAAAGATTAACATATTAGTTCACCAATATGAGCTTTTTAAAATGGAATCCATTAAATCAATCACTTAAATGTTCACACATTTCACTAACATCACTAATGATTTAAAAAGTCTTAGAAAAATATACTTTAACAGTGATTTGGTGAGAAAAATTCTTAGGTCATTACCAAAGTCATGGAAAGCGAAGGTCACCATAATATAAGAGGCAAAGAAATTGAATAAGCTACCACTGGAAGAGCTAATTAGATCCTTAATGACGCATGAACTAACAATGAGGCAGCACAATGAAGATGAAGGCCGAAAGAAAAGGACCATCATCCCCAAATCTGCTATAATTAATGAAGAGAAAGATGAGTCAACTGATGAAGATGAGGACATAGTACTGATCATGAGAAAATTCAAAAAAAATTATAAGGAGAAGAAAGCAAGGTTTTAAGAAGAAGCCTCTAATCAAAGGTGACTCAAGCAAAGATAAGGAAAAATAAAGAAAGCAGCCATTATATTTTGAATGCAGAAAATCTGGACACTTTAAGACTGATTATCCCAACTTAAATAAAAGCTTCAAGAAGTCCAAGAAGAAAGTAATGATTGCTACTTGGAGCAACAACAATGAATCTAGCTCTGATAAAGAAAGTGAAAATGTAGTGAACTTGTGTCTCATGGCACAAAAAGATTAGGTAAACTCCAAAATCATTCCGAATTTTGCTTTTAAGGAACTACAAGATGCATTTCATGATTTAATGAAAGAATATTGAAAAATATCTACTAAAAACAAAAACCTAAAAATAAATACTAAAACTTTATCCAAAGATAAAGAAGAAATCTTACAAAGAAATAAACTCTTAATAGAAGAAAATGACTCACTGAAAAGGAGGTTCAAATGCTGAAACCCTTGGTTGACAAGTTTACATGCAGTTCTGAAAAACTAAAAATGATTTTAAACAATCAAAAGGTAAACTACGATAAAATCGGAATATGTTTTAATCGTAATAAGAAATAAAAATTCTTACAAAATCTCTATATTGGCTCATCATTATCACACTCCACTTCACACATTACTTGCTTTAGCTGTGGTAGAGTAGGACATAAAGTATATGCATGCAACTTAAGAAAATATGATGGAAATATAGTTAAGAAAATTTAGGTTCCAAAGAAAACCATAAATACTAACCTTAAAGGATCCAAGAAGACTTGGGTATCTAAATCAGCCACTTGATTATTTTGTAGGAATGCCTTGCAACCAATAAAAATGAAAGAGTTTGGTATCTAGATAGTGACTGTTCAAGACATATGATGGGTAACAAGGAATAATTTATCATCCTTAAGAAAAAGAATGAAGGAATAGTAATCTTTGGTAATAATGAAATAGAAAAAATCATTGAAATTGATAAAATTAAAATCACTCCTTCCACTTTTATTGAGAATGTTTTACTTGTTGATAACTTAAAGCATAATTTATTAAGCATAAGTCAATTGTGTGACAAAAGTTTCAAAGTCATATTTGAATCATCTTTATGTATAGTCACTAGTCCCTTTGATGAAAGTATCAAGTTTATTGAACATAGGCATGGGAATATCTACATAGTTAATCTTGATGAGATAGCTATGAAGAGTGGCCAATGTTTTATTGCTAAAGAAATTAATATCAAAGAAACTGCTTGGCTATGGCATCATAGATTAGGTCATGCAAGCATGCACACTTTATCAAAATTGATTGCAAAAAACTTAGTTAAAGATTTGCTTAACTTAAATTTTGAAAATGATCATGTTAGTGATGCATGTCAATTTGATAAATAATTTAAGAGGAGTTTCAAATCCAAAAATATAGTTTCAACTATTAGACCTCTTGAATTAATTCACATAAACTTATTTGGACCTACTAGGACTACAAGTCTAGGAGAAAAAAAATATGGACTTGTGATCATAGATGATCTTTCTTACTTTACTAGGATTCTATTTTTGGCACACAAAGATGAAATTTTTTCTAATTTTTCAAAATTCTATAGAAAGGTTTTCAATGTAAAGAACTCTATAATTATTAAAATAAAAAATGGCCATGGTACTGAATTTGAAAACTAAAATTTTAAATTTTTTTTATAATGAAAATGGAATAGAGCATAATTTTTTTACTCCAAAAATACTCCAACAAAATGGTATTATTGAGAGAAAGAATAGGATTTTGGAAAAAATAGCTAGAACTATATTAGGTGAAGAAAGTCTTCCAAAATATTTTTAGGCTGAAGCTATTAATACTGCTTGCTACATTTTGAATCATGTTTTAATCCATCCCATTCTCAAGAAAATCTTCTATGAGCTTTGAAAAGGTAAAAAATCTAATATTAATTATTTTGATGTATTTGGATATAAATATTTTATTTTGAATAATGAAAAAGACACTCTTGAAAAGTTTGATGCTAAGTCTGATGAGGATATCTTTCTTGGATATTCCACATCAAACAAAGCATATAAAGTTTTCAACAAACACACCTTAGTTGTTGAAGAGTCTATTCATATTATCTTTGATGAGACTAATAATCTTTCATCAAGAAAGAAAGATGCTTTTGATAAAAATGCAGGAAGCTTAAAAAAAGAAGTAAAAAAACTTAACTTGAAGGATAAATCTAATCATAATATAGAAGAAAAGTCGAATAACAATGATCATGAAGAAGTCTAAGAAGGTATGAACCAAAAACATCAAGATCTATCCAAAGAATGGAGGTATGCCAATATCATCATAAAGATCTTATAATTGGTGATCCATCTCAAGTATAAAAACTAGATCTAAATTAAAAAAATATCATGATTATCTTACTTTTGTTTTTCAAATAAAACCTAAATCTATTGAAGAAGTTGAAAATGATCCTAATTAGTTAATTGCTATGTAAGAGGAATTAAATCAATTTTAAAAAAATAAAGTTTGAACATTAGTTTATAGACCACCTGATCACCCAATTATTGACACTAAATAGGTATTCAAAAATGAACTAGATAAAAATGGTAATGTAATAAAAAATAAAGCAAGATTGGTTTCTAAATAATATAATCAAGAAAAAAGAATAGATTAATTTTGATGAAACTTATGTACCTATAGCTAGAATAGAAGCCATTAGATTACTACTTGCTTTTGCTTGTTATATGGATTTCAAATTATATCAAATGAATGTAAAAAGTATATTTCTAAATGATTTTACTTCATAAAAAATTTTGTGGAACAACCATCAAGTTTTGAAAATCTTACTTTTTCAAATAGTATTTTTAAACTTAATAAAGCATTGTATAGTCTAAAACAAGCACCAAAAGCATGGTATGATAGATTAAGTAAATTTCTACTCAATAATGACTTTTCTAGAGGCACTGTAGAAATTACATTATTTTTTAAAAGAAAGAAATTAGATCTACTTGTTGTTCAGATATATATAGATATTATTTTTGGTTCTACTAATGAAAATCTTTATCAAGAATTTGTCAAGTTGATGCAGGATAAATTTGAAATGAGCATGATGGAGGAGCTAATATTCTTTCTTGGGCTTCAAATCAAACAAACAAAGAAAGAAATTTTTTTTTTTCCAAACCAAGTACATTCTAGATATACTAAAGAAGTTTGAGATGAAGAATGCAAAGGCAATTGACACACCCATGAGCCCATCATATAAATTGAATAAAGATGAACATGGTAAAAGTATCAATCAAAAATTTTATAGAGGTATGATTGGCTCTCTACTATATTTAACTGCTAGTAGACTTGACATACTCTTTAGTTTTTGTATATGTGCTAGATTTCAATCTAATCCTAAGAAATTTCATATAATTGTTGTTAAAAGAATCTTAAGATATTTGATGGAAATATAAAACTTAGGATTATGGTAGTCTAAGCAAACCTTAATTAATTTAGTTAAATTTTCTGATACTGATTATGGAGGTTATAGAATTGATAGAAAAGGTACCTTCGGTACATGTCAATTCTTTGGGTTAAACTCAATCTCTTAGTTTAGTAAAAAGCAAAATTCGATAGCATTATCCACGACCGAAGTCGAGTACGTTACAGTCGGAAGTTGCTATGCTCAACTCCTTTAGATTAAGTGACAACTTAAAGATTATAGTATTGAACAAAATAAAATATCTTTAAAATGTAACAACACTAGTACCATCAATTTAACTAAAAATCTCATTCAATATTCTAGAATAAAATATATTAAAATTAGGCATCACTTTATCAGAGATCATATTCAAAATAGTGACATTGTCTTGAATTTATTTCAACTAAATATTTTCACAAAACTTTTCAATGAAAATAGATTTAATGTAATTAAAGGTGAGTTAGGAATGTGTAATCCTTTCTAAATGAAAATCCATCTCAACATCCTTTTTATTCTTGTATTGGTTAACTTGATCCCCTCTTTTCAAAAGTTTAATTGAATTAAATTCAAATTTTTTTTGTGTAGCTCGAGCTGGCTCGATTATCCTTTGAGCTAGCTCGGCTGTCGAGACTCTAATAGGGTTCGAGCTTGCTCGACAGTCGAGGCCCAGTCTTTTACTTAAAAACCATCCGACTTTTCTAAAACCCTATTCACGATTTCGAGCTTGCCCCATGTCAACCATTTTCTAGCTCCATTCCTAAACCCTCCAAAACCCAATTCCTTCTCCATCTATCTCCTTAATTTGTGGGAATTTGAGTAATGGCACCAAAGACCTGCATGATAGTCACGAAGAAATGCTGCATAGAGGAACAACTCGATGTCTGCTCAAAAAGGAAAAGACCACAAGTGAGCTCAGCACCCTTTGCTTCTCCTAATTGACCTTCAATGGCATCATGGGCAATCACTACTGGTAGAAAGATCAATTTTGACTTCTTAGGCCAAGAAAATTTTTGGATTGGGTTGTCGATTAGGCAACAAGGTTGGGAAAAAATATGTTCACTAGATGTACCCACTTATCCCCACCTTATAAGGGAATATTTTAAAAATTTGAGAATTGATTCTGACTCCATTTGGTCAGAAGTGAAAGAAACTAAGATTATCTTGGATCAAAGGAGGCTAGGGCATCTCTTGCAAATGCCATATGCTAGAGTTCGGGCTTCTAAATTGGAAAATGATTTTGAAGGATTAAGAAAATTACTAGGCAAAGATGATGTGGATAACTTAGACATTCATAATGCTAATCATCTGCTGGTAGAACTGAAGCTTCTTTACAGCATGTTATGTAGGATCTTTTTTCTTAGGGTCGGTAGATTTGACTGGTTATCTTCAAGGGACTTGGCCATGATGGTTCACTTGGTTGAAGGAATTGCGATGAATCTATCATTTATGATGATTGAACACATCAAGAGTGTAGCTGGTAGATCAAAGAGGAAAGCTTGCTTGCCCTACGACATGGTATTCATTTTATTATTCATTGATGAAGGCATTGACTTGGATGGGGAGGATTCCAAGTCACTCACTCACATTGACAATTACATCATTCAGTCTCTTCATCAAATGAAAGTTGAAAAGAAAAATGGTATATGGGTTAGGGAGACTGAAGGAGTGCAGCCTCATATATCTGGATCATCTTCCTCTCCTTCAAATACTGGTGGGCCATCCTCTCCTACATCTACTGCTCCACCATCATCACCAATACTAGCATCGACGCCTAGTTTAGTGGCTGGAGAGCATCATCTTGGACTTTCTATTTCTCCTTGCACACCTATTGTATTTCTTAGCTTCTCTACTAACAATATTGTGGAGTAGGTAGTAGAGCAGATTTCTAAAAAAATAGATAACATGTTCTCTGATCTTAAACTACAGATCACTCAAAGTCTAGAAGAGCAGAGAGTTTTATCTGAGGGATAGATTGATATGCTCAGCTAGCAAACTAGTAACCTATCTTAGGGGCTAGAAATTTTAGAAAAAAAAATAATGAATCTTTTGGATAGATTGAGCGATTGATTGGGGAGGCTGCTAAGATTGCTAGAAGAGTTGAAGAGCTAGTTATTACTCAGCATGGTAGCACAAAGGTCATCATCACTGCACTTCGAATAGTTGAAGCGAAGATTGGTGAGTTGGGCTCTTGGATTTTCCCTCCTTTCTCTCAGCCTAGACCCTCTCCTAGCCAGCCTCAACCATCACCTATCAGACCCTCCTTCAGTGCCACTGTTAGATCTGGCACTAATTTCCTACTTTTTGTCTTGAGCCCTTTGCAAGAACCCAAAGCAAACCATCTGCACCTTCCACCTCCTCCTCTGATCCCATAATTGAATTTCCCTCCTTAGATGAGGAATAGCCATCTGTGGACCTAGTTTTTATCTTATTATGATTTAGTCTTTTTATTATATTTTGAAATGTAATAAAATGTTGTATTGTTTGATTGGTATCTTTTTGTAAACAATACAAACATGTAATGATTAATGAATGTTTACTTCAGCTTATATTAAATGTTTATACTATTTATTGCTCTTCTAAATATTCCTTTTGATGTTGATAGAAAGGGGGAGAAGGACTATTTGAGCATTATGAACTTCAATTAATTGGGATATTAATTAAAACAATTAATTGAATTAAAGTGTTAATGAATGACTTGATTGAAAGTTAAGAATTTTCAAACTCCGTAAAATGCATTCATCAAGGGAGAGCTAATGAAAAATTCATATATCTTAACTTTGTAAAAAATATATCTTTTTAAAATAGCTTATCAAATCAAAAATTATGTATACATATTGAAATATAAAACTTTACACTGTATATCTCTTCACTTTAAGCAATTTCTTTTAATATATATATACTACAATATGCTCAATATTTTGTCATCATCAAAATTTTCAAATATGTCAAAGATTATTTTAGTAGAAGAAAAAGGCCATTGAAAGACTCCATATTTAATTGAAGATTTATTGGATCAAGTGAAATAATTTTTAAAAAATTTTGGGTCAAGAAAAATCATATCTAAGAAACCGAGCTGACTCGCCCTTAAATTGAGTCCGCCCTGGCATGGCATGCCTTTAGTTCTTTAGTTTGGCATGCAACTGAGCCAGCTTGATTTGGATTCAAATTGGCCATCTCAAATTGGTAGAAAAGTCTCTTTTCTATTCTACTATTCGAGCCAGTCCAAAGTAAGTTCGAGCCAGCTCTCTTAGAGTGACAGAAATACTATTTTTGGACTTTGCCATTCGAGCCTGTCCAAAGCAAGTTCAAGCCAGCTCCCTCAGGATGATAGAAAAGTAATCTTTCAATTCTACCAATCAAGCCAGCTTGATACAAAACCGAGCCAACCCTATCCGTGGGACAGAATGATGGTTTGAGAATAAATGCTGATTGAGTTGACCCAAAGCCAAACTCGAGCTAGCTCGACGAAGTTTGATAGGTGCAATGGCTAGTTTTGCAGAGGTTTGTCTTCACCTAGAAAAAGTTTTCAATGGCTATTTTCCATCTCCAATGGCCATAAATTGCCAGAATCAAGGTCAAATCATTTGAATCTTTTTCAGAATAATTAAGGGATGAAAGAAAAAAGAATATATAAAAAGAATACACTATTCAAGCACTGTTTATCAAGAAAGAAAGCACTTTGAGAAAAACACATCTTCAAGAAAGTTCACCAACTCCCATTCAATTCTTTCTTGAGTTTTTTAAGTGCATTCAAAGAGAAAAAAGAGCATTTTTCATTTGCATTCAAAGCATCCTCAAAGAAAAGACTACAATGACAAGAATCCAATCGAAATAAGGTTTTTATTGTTGTATTCATTTCTTCTTCATTTGTTGTAAAAGTTTCGACAAATGAAGGGTTGAAACTTGAAGGGATAAAGTTATACCAAACTTGGATTAGTTTGGGGGAGCCTTGAGACAAGGCTTGTAAAGGTTTTGATTGGTTGACCTGGATTAAAATTAATTGGATTTGTTGTGAGCCTGGCAAAAATAAACACACTATAATCAGGTGATTATAGTGAAAATTTCTAAGGATTCGCTTAGAGAGTAGATGTAGATGCTTGAAGTGCACCAAACCACTATAAATTTATTGAGTTTGTGTGCATGTATTTTTTTTTTTTATTGTTTTACTTTTCTACTCTGTTGCTCACTTCATCTTCAAGATATTTTCACTTTTGCACTGCACACTATTGTTTAGGCTTTGTTAAAATTTTTAATAACCTAATTCACCTCCCCTCTTAGGTTGTCTAGCTAAGCAACAAGAACAAGAATCAGATGAAGAATCCGAAGGGTCCTAAACATTTGAAGAGGCCGATGAGTAGTGCTTCTTGCTTGCGATGAACTTCTGGACCTTTGACTCCTAGTGCTTTGCCTCCAATGAAGCACTCCTATGCCTCTCCTCATGAAGCTTCTGCTCTAGCTTGGAGACTTTTCTTCGAAGCCCCACCTCTCCTTTCTTGGACTTCTCTTCCAAGTCCAAGCACCTCTTAGTGACGACCTTCATCTAATTATCCAAGCTCTTATATCTTGCATCCAGAATGCCACCTCTAGTTGCTCTCATTCTCCCGATCTCGATCTTATAGGATTTCTCTAGCGAACTCAAAATCGCTGCAACCTTCTGATATCATTTTATTTCTTACTTTGCCTTGAATCATTTTAAATACTTGTCTTGCATCATTTTAAATTTTGCATTGCCACCCATAATTGTAAATATATTTACTTTTATTTTTAGAGATTATAGATCATGTCTTTTGGAGGCCAGTGCCATCAAAGTCTAGGAGAAAGCTCGCATGCAATCAGCTCACATGGTTCTGCGCTACACATACCATGCAGTAAACTTTAATACTTTAGATATTCTCTTTTATATTACTTTATCCTTTATTGTCTAATATAGCATTCTTTATTTTGGAAAATGTATCCTAAAACTAATTATCTAGGTTGTAGATGGTTGAGCTTATTATAATTTATATTTAAATTATTAAATAAATAAAATTATTATTCTAATTTTCCATCACTTTTATGCATATTTTTTTTATGAACTCTTTGTGATGAAGTTCTTAGGACTATTTAGAATTGATAAAGAAGAATTTATCATTTAGTTCTTAAATCTGATTGCGACTAAATGATACATTATTACCTAGGATGATAACATTCATCGAGTGTAGGTCATTGTGTGCCATATGAATTGGTTGTCCTCTTAATCAAGAAGTGTGGAGATACTGGTATGGCATGCAGATAAAATATAGGAATATATTTTACTGAACATGACCCAACTATGGAGCTTCTACTGTCAAAAGTTGCTTGTAAAGGATATGGATATAAGTATTTCTTAAACCTGAGATCACCATGGTGACTTACAAGTAACTCACTATACTTTGGTACTGAACTATCTAAATTTTTAATTTAGTGATGAAAGATTTCTAGGTATAGTCAAGTACTTATTTAGTTAGTGTGTGAGTCAAGATGGAATTGATCCTTCTAAGTGTTGAAAAAAATGTATTGTTGTATTTTAATTTAGTAAAATCTCGATCGAGGTAATCTATATGATAGATATCAAAATTTGAAATTCAATGTAGATGACTTATTCAGGATTGATAGTTAAACCCTAGGTTAACCTTTGAGATTTGAGGTCAAGGGGATGAATTATATGATAACTATATACCACAGGTTCATGGATGTTGCATTCGACTATTTGACTTATTTAGACGTCGGGTACTATTGCTAGATGGTCATATCGATTGGTACAAAAATTGATTTCTATGCTACCAACTTAATATTTGAACCTATGAGTCATATACAATAGAAGTTTCTATCTAATCTGATGGTTGATCAAGAGTCCTAATGATTTGGAACTCTATGGTCAAGAGTTCCACTGGACTTAGACTCTATGATCGGAAGTTCCATTGGATTGAGATTCTACCTTCTCGAGTCCCACTTGAGTAAAACTCTACTATTATTGAAGGATTAATTAGTAATTAGATTATTTATTAGCTTAATTTAATTAAGCAAAGAGGTTTGGATCAAATTTGATTGAATTAGATTCAATCTGGTTTGACCCGATTAGGTTATGAGATAACCTAATCGCTAAGGAAGATTGATCCCTGATTTGATCAGAGTTTGACTCAATTAATTTTTAATTTGATTAGAATTTAATTGAGATGGTTTAAGCCTAATTTGATTGGGTTTATTCTTTTCTACTTGGGTTCAGCCAAATGTAGTTGGATTGAAACCTAATTGGATAAGTCATTGAGTTCAAATGGATTTGAATTAATCTCTCTTGCACCTTGACTTTTGACCATGCCCTCTTCCACACAAATTCAAAATTATGTGTGAGTTTTTCTCATGACTAAGAAGGATTTTGGCACCACATTTCTCTCATTTGACCAGGTCATGGTGTTGGATAAAGGTTAGGATAATGCTTGAGTTTTGAATTCAAGTAGGAGGTTGAAACAACTTCAACCTCCCATCCTTATCCTCCCCCCTTGCCACTTCTCTCTTTGTCGCCACTTTTTAATTTGATTAAAGAGTGGGCATGCATTCTTGAAGGAGAGTCCTTCTATGAGTTAATCACTTGGTCCAAACATTGGATGAGATAATATTTGAATTTTGAATTCAAGTGAGGGGTTGAAACAACTTCAACCTCCCATCCTTATCTTCTTTCCATGCCTCCCACCCTTACTATCACCCATTTTAAATATGATTTTTAAATGGGCATGCATGAGAGGAAGAGTCCTTCTAGAGAGAGAATTTTAGAGTGGTGGGGCACTAGTTTTTAGGCATGAGAAAAATTTGTGAGAGAGAAACTCTGTGCCATATCTTTTCTTCCTATCTTACACAACCTTTTAAATGGTTTAAAATGTGTGTGTGCAATCTGATAAAGAGTTTCTCAACAAAATAGAGAGGGAATGAGGGTCTTCTAGGCATGAGTTCTGAGTGTCAGAAAAAATTCAAAGAGTTTGGTTTCTAGGGTTTCATGGTATAGGCTGTCCTAAGGTTTTTGACCTTAGGTTCGGAAAGAGAGATTGGGTGCTATGAACATCAGATCTCTACCAAAATTTCTACACCTCTTCCTCATCCTCCATTATATATCTTCTAATGTCTTGAAAGGTCTGGATGATCGAGAGAAGGAGATTGATCAAGATCGACCATTAAAGATTCTGGTGAGGAGCTAGCACTCAGGTGGAGCTGATTAGGACCAAAAATTTCGTATGGACCATCTATAGAGGCCAGACGATCTATGCTGTGTGGTTATATCATGATGTGAAGAGCCTCTATCCATAGATTTTAGATTGCAGAGATCATCTATTCGCACTCAAATATCATATTCTAAACACAAGTAGGGTAGTAAATTTGATTTACTATTCTATGCTTTTAGTTTATATATATATATTCGCACTCAAATATCATGTTCTAAACACAAGTAGGGTAGTAAATTTGATTTACTATTCTATGCTTTTAGTTTATATATATATATATATATATATATATATATATATATATATATATATATATATATATATATATATATATATATATATATATATATATATATATATATATATATATATATATATATATATCATATATCGATCCTAGTAAAGGGTTTATTATAATTAGATCATAGTATGCATAAATTAATTAGATTAATCTATAGTCTTCCACTGTATTTTATTTGAAAAAAATTTGAAATGCATGCTTAAAATTTCTTTATTGGTATCAGAGCACTAGGTTATATGACTTGCTATATATGCTAATTAGAAATTTAAAAGCTGATATATATGATATGTTTTTAATCTAAGTAGCAAGTAATTGGATTGGGTTGGTTGCCATAGCTATCTGGACATAGAAGAAAAGCAAAGGTTTAAAGACCCTCTCCTCCCATTCGATGAGGTTCTCTTATGGCGGTAGAGATGCTGCTGTGATTATATCCCATAAAAATAAAAAGTAAAAGGAGTTAATTGAAATTATTTCAATATGAAAATTAAACATGAATAGATTTAGATTAGATCTAAAAATGATTCATGGTTTAATTTCTACATTATACTTTATTTTTTATTTAAAATTTGCAATAGATTGTTGTTTATGAAATGAGCTGATCTATTTCTGAATTGAGTCGACCCAAATAGTGAAATAAAATAAAAACTATAAAAATATTTTATAAACTTGAAAATTATTTTCAAATACCAAATCTCAATCCATCAGCCCAATACTTAATTAAAATTTAAGGGTTATCTAATAGGATCTAGAATTATGAATTAAAGATTCTAAAACAAAAACATAAATCATGGGTTAATGGGTTAGATGAATCAGGTTTGTTAATTGAGTTAGACCTAAGGTTAGATTGAAGAATGGACTTAACTAGAGTAATTCATCAAATCTAATTAAATGTTAATTTAGATTACGTCAAGGACACTTTAGATTCAACTACAATAGTTGTAATTGGTCAAGTCCATGTCTTTAATAAGAACCAAATGGACTTGATTTTGGGCTAAGTGGTCGATCCTGAAATTACTAGATGGATCAAATTGAAACTAGTTAACTAGTTGGTGTCTAAAATAAGTTTGATAGTTTTAACCAGTGGTTTTTAATTGATAGCTACTTACATAGATTCGATTTATGGTGAGTTAATGGCATATTCCTTCCACTGATCTCACTTATCTGGCCAATATGGTAGATTAGATTTTGATAATATCACTTGGTGATTCGAGCTGACCCATGTCAAATAAGAATTAGTATAACTAATTTCAATCAGTAAGTCTAATATAGGTGCCCATGGACCAAAATTGATCTTAGTCCTCATCGATAACTTAGAGAAGTCAGTGGAAGGATTTGACTTGATGAAGTTAGTAGAAGTAATTTGATCCATGTCTTCTCTATTCTTAAATTACATATAACCTAAATCTTCTAAATTGTTAGATTTTTAAAATGATAAAGTTATGATGATAACTGAGTCATAGCCTTCCATTAAGGTGGATGGCAATGGATCCAATTTTTAGGTGAACATTTAAGGTACCTTACACATGATGTTCATCTGGATATTGGAATTATCATTCATCATATGATGGTGAGGTTGCACTCTCTGAATGATGATTAGGTTGGCTAGAGCTTTCCTCAAGCTTGGTCATCATTCATTTAATGTATTGAACTCAGTCATGTTAATAGTTGGACTTGACAGGACTTTCAGTGGAGGCACCTTATGCCTATTGAAGAGGAACCTGGGGCAAAACTAAATACTAAAAATTATTTGAAAAAATAATTGATTATGAATCTATCTGTAGATGTACATGGGTTGGCCAGAGCTTTTCTCAAGCCCGTTTGTAGTCTATGTGAATTCTAGGACCTACTAAGGAGTTAGTGTAATTCCTCGTATTGAAGGTAGAAGCTACCAATTTATAGAAAATAGTAGGAGGACCTTTAGACTAAAGTCCAAGTCTTTAGAGTTAAATAATTCATTTACTAATAAAGTCTTGTGTTTTTTTTTAGTTAAATAGAATAGCTAGTGTTTGGTCACTCCGTTTACTGTTGGATAGTGACATACTTATAGGACCTGATTTTGAAAAGTCTATTATTGATCCTAATCAGGTAGACTGGAAGAAGAATTATCCTATTGACCTGAATAGGCTAAACAGAAGAAAGCAGCAAGCAGTTGCTAGTCAAAGCTGTTATATGATAACATCTTATATTTTTTCTATTTGTGATATTACTAGTTGGGTATTGGATATTAAAAGTCCAGTTCATATATGTAGTTCGTTGCATAGACTTCAAGTTGGTAGAAAATTTGAGAATGATGAAAGATTTCTTAATATTGGGGATAGAAGTAATGTTCTAGTTCTAGCATTAGGAATGATTGAGCTTATTTTTAAAATAAATAATATCATTTTGAGTGATTATCACTATTGTCCATCTTTTATGATAAACATAATATCTGTTGGCCTTTTGGTCTAAAATAGTTATTGCTTATCAATAAAGAAAAATTATTATGATATTATTATAAATAATATTATAATAATATGAGAATAATTAAGAAATGATATTTATATTTTATCACCATTTGTTAGTGTAATATACACATCTAATAAACATCCAAAACTAGATAATGTCACTGATGCCTATCTTTGGCACTGTCATCTCGGTCAAATAAACAAGAATAAGATAAATAGATTAGTCAAAGAGAAAATCCTCGACATCAATGATTGCAAATCATTTAAAACCTGTGAGTCCTGTCTTCTTGATAAAATGATCAAATCATCCTTTACTAGAAATGATGAATAGGCTAGTGATGTTCTAAGTCTAGTATACAGTGATGTATGTAGACCTATGAACATATTTGCTAGATATGGGTATTATTACTTCATTATATTTACTGATGATCTATCTAGATATGGGTATGTCTATCTTATGAAGAGTAAATCTGATTCATTTGAAATATTCAAATGATATCATAATGAGGTAGAAAAATAACTTAGAAAGAGTATTAAAACTCTTTGGTCAGACCTAGAAGATGAATATCTATCGAACCTTATTGGACATGGTTCGATCCATGATGGGTTTGCAAATCTACCAATTTTTTTTTTAGGGGATTATGCACTAGAGACTGCTTATTTTATTTTGAATAATGTTCCAAATAAATATATTGCAAAAACTCTATATGAGATATGGACTGGGTGTAAGCCAACACTCTCTTACCTTAGGATTTGGGGATGTTCGGCTTATGTCAAATATTTGTAGATAAAAAAGCTTGAACCTAGGTCTGATAGATGCTTGTTTATAAGGTATCCTAAGGAAACTAGGAGATATTACTTCTATCTTACTGAAGAACAAAAGGTATTCGTTAGCAATAGGACAGTCTTTTGGAAAAAAGAGTTCCATAAGGAAAAAACTACTATCTCTAAAGTTGAACTTGATGAAGTTCGATAAGTAAAAGAATTGATACATTCTAGTGAACCTATAGAACTAGATTTGCTAAGATCAAATCCAAAGCTTATTATAGAGGTATCCTTGAGAAGATCCGGTAGAGTACCGCATCAGTTGGATAGATACTATAGTTTCTTGATCCGAAATAGTGATCCTATTGAACTCGATGAGAACGACGAGAATTTGATTACCTACATGGACGCCATGTAGAGGTTTGACTCTGATAAGTAGCTGAAAGCCATGAAGTCTGAAATGGAGTCCAAAGGATAATAGTGTATGGACACTGATTGATCTACCTGAAGGGATAAAACCTATTGGGTGTAAATAAATTTTTAAAAGAAAAAGAAAGCTAGATGGAAAGGTGGAGACCTGCAAAGCCCATCTGATTGTCAAGGAATATCATCAGCATTATGGTATTGACTATGATGAGATTGTTGACCCAAAGATTGATTTTAATGATGACAAAGAGTTTTGAGTATAAGTTATAAAGTCTAATATTATTTTTGAAGATATGTAGTTTAAACTCCAAGTGCTTATAATTCTTTAAGTATTTTTTGATATCTTAATGAAGATTAGATCAAGGCAAAAAGGCAAGTCTAGTCTATAAATTAATTTGGAGAAGAAAGGATCATAAACAGTCTTTGGCATACATAGCACACAAACTAGACCAACCCAATCTAGAACTAAGCCGACCTAGTCTCAATAGAAGCAAAAGACAGAAAGCATAAAAAATGAAGTTTGCGGATGTAGGGAACTGAGCTGATCCAGTTATAAACTAAGCTGACCCGGTCAAAAACTAAGCCGACCTAGTGACTGTAACGGCTAGTTTCTAATTTTGCAGCTTCTTCATCCCACACGCCTCCAAACAGCTATTTTCTTATCTCCAATTGCTAGATCCATTTCTGAAGACCTTCCAGATGTCAAAAAGTGATGAAAAACCTTAAGGATATATAAAAAAATCTTTGGGGCATTGAAGGATGGTTTTTAAGAGCATATTGAGTATTCTTTGAGAAAGCTAAGAAATGAGCTAAAAAGAGAAGAGAAAGAGTTATTTTTAGAGTGATCCTTTATCCTTTCACTACAAATCATCCTCAAGCAAATGAGAGTAAAAGTGAAGAGAATCAAGAAGCCTTACAACCTCTCAATCATTCAAGAAGAAGAAATCAAACCTACAAGCAAAGCAACTTAGATTTTCTTCTCTTATGCTTCAAAAGAGTTTATTTTGATTGTATTTCTATATTTTATTTTAAATTTTTTGGGATGAGAAACTTGGATTAGTCTAAGCCTTGAATTGGATGATTGTATTGGTTTGATTGGTGAGTTAAAGTTAAAACAAATCAGGGTTGATTGTTAGCCCGGAGAAAAATAATCACTTATGAGATTTTGGTTGGTGATCCGGTGAAAACCAACTGGGTTGATTATGAGCCCGAAAAATAATCTTATACGATTTTGGTTGATAAACCAGAAAAAATCAACTAGATTTGATTGTAAGCCCAAAAAATAATTGAACTATAATTCTAGTTATAAATTATAATTAAATTTCTAAAGGGTATACTTGGAGAGTGGACGTAGGTGCTGAGTTTGGCACCAAACCACTATAAAATTATTGTATTTATGATTGTGTGTTATTGTTCTATTACTTTTATTCACTACACATTGCATATCTTATTTGATTTGGCACTTAATTAGTTTAATCTACTCACATCTTAAGCTTAAAAAGTTTAAATATCTAATTCACCCCTTCACTTGGGTAGCCATATCTGAGCAACAATTGGTATCAGAGCGGGTGCTCTGAATTTTTTTTTTGTTCTAGAGTTAATGATCTTATGGCTGATCCATTTGATTCTTTGTTGAAAGAAGGACACTCAACCATTAGATCTCTTTTTTCAATGACACTAATTATATTTATTGAAAAGCTAGAATGAGAATTTTTATTCAAGCACAAGACTATAACATATAGAATGTTATACTCAATGATCCTCAAATACCCACAATGATTGTCAATAATTTATGTGTACCTAAATCTAAAAAAGATTAGAATGAGCTTGATAAAAAGCTAGCTTAATTAAATGCTAAAGCTATTAACATTTTATATTATGCATTAGATTATAATGAATTCAATAGAATATCAATATGTTTATCTGCAAAAGAGATTTAGGATAGACTTGAAGTAATCCATGAGGGTACAAGTCAAGTCAAAGAATCTAAAATAAACATGTTGGTTCATAAATATGAGTTGTTTAAAATGAAACCTCGTGAGACAATAAGTGATATATTTACAAGGTTTGTTGAAATTATAAATGAGTTCAAGAGTCTTGGAAAAGACTA
The DNA here is from genome assembly GCA_006176705.1 of Cocos nucifera. Taxonomy (NCBI): domain Eukaryota; kingdom Viridiplantae; phylum Streptophyta; class Magnoliopsida; order Arecales; family Arecaceae; genus Cocos; species Cocos nucifera. The sequence goes on from QRFJ01000151.1 coordinate 103,981, forward strand.
TTCTAATAGTGATCTAATATATAAAATTTTTAGATCTTTACCAAAGGCTTGGAAAGCAAAAGTAACAGTAATTCAAGAAGCCAAGGATCTTAGCAAGCTTGCTTTGGAAGAATTAATCAGATCGCTCATGACACATGAGCTCAATATGAACCAAAGCATGAAGGAGAAAAAGATGAAGAAGACAATTCTTGCACTCAAGTCATCGACTATTGAAGAAAGTTCAAGTGACTCTACCGAGGATTCGAAAGATGACAAAGAAATGGCGATGATTATAAGAAGGTTCATAAGATTCATGAGAAAAAAGAAAAATTTTGAACCAAGAAAAGAAAAAGAGAAAAAGAATCAATTTAGAAAATATAGAAAGAACTATCCCCCTTTAAAAAAGAGCTCAAGAAAATTAAGAAGAAAAGCTATATTGGCTCATTAAAAAAGTAGTGAGAGCTCAAATTCTGAAGAACAGTTATTCTCAAGTGAAAAAAAGATAAACCTATGCTTGATGGCTCACAATGAAGAGGTAAGCTAAAATCAATCCAATGATTTTACTTTTGACGAACTATATAATATATTTTTTGAATTATTTAATGATTTTAAAAGACTATCTAAAAGGAATAAAGAGCTTAAGAAGGATAATCAAAATTTAAATAAAAATAAAGATAAATTAGAAGAAGATAAGAAAGATTTGCAAACAAAATAGGATGATTTAATTAAATAAAATGAGAGTCTACAAAAGGAAGTAGATAGATTAAAATCCATAGTAGGTGAAAAGAATAAATTATTGAATGAAAAAGAAGATATTTTGAAAGAAAAGAATGCTTTGGCTAAAGAAAAAGTACTTCTTAAATCTAAAAAATCTTTAGTTGAAGAAAATATTAAGCTCAAAATTTTTTTTTGAAAAATCAAAATTTTATATTAAAGAAAAAAAAACTTGCTGGAAGTAAAAAAATCTCTTTTGAAAGAAAATGCTAATTTAAGAAAAGAGATTGAAAGATTGAAGTCTATGCCTAAGAAGTTTACAATTGGCTCTCAAAAGCTTCATTCTATTTTAATTAATCAAAAAGCTATTTTCGATAAAGCTGAAATTGGCTATAATTCATTAAGAAAATAGAAATTTGTAAACAATAAGTTTAGCAAAGCTTATTCTAAAAATCATTTTATAGTTTGCTTTAAATACAATAAAATTGGCCACAAAATTTCTGAATATAATGCTAAACAAATTGGTCATATCTTAATTAAGCAAATATGGGTTCCAAAAAAAACATAAGCTCTAACCTTAATGGACCCAAGATGGCTTGGGTACCAAAATTTAGTAAATGATTTTTGTAGGTATGCCAAGCATCCAATAAAGTGAAAGGAGCTAATTCCTATGGATGGATGGCTTGGACTTAAGAAAATGGGTAATGATATTTGGTAATAGCTAGATCTTTCTCTACATCGTATCATCAATATTGAATTTATTTAGAGTGAATAATTGATTTTGATAATTTATTCATGCTTGTCATGATTATACCCTATGACTTGAATGTTTTGATGTATTGCTTAAAACTAGTATATCATTTTAATTGATTATTTCTGTACTTATATTTTTATTCTAAATTTAGCATGCTTGTTTAATCCCTTGTATCATGTTTAGTTGATATAAGCTAAAGTTTTCTTAAAATTCAGCATGATACTTTAGCTTTTCCATACCAAATATGTATTCAAGAAACTTAAATTGAAAGAAGTATGATTGTCTATAAATCTATTTGTTGGTGCGGAATCTGGTTGACGCCAGAACTGGCTGGAGCTGGAGAAACCGAGGTCACCACTGGAACCTACAAAAGAAGTCCAAATCGGAGGAGGGTGGCTCCAGTAGGATCCTCTGATGGTCAAGTCAGCTCTTCTGATCAACAAAAATAAAATGCTAAGTAAAAAAAGTAACAGAGTTTCGGGATGGAGGAGAGAGCTTAGAGAAAACGTATCTAGAGGATCTCTTTTATAGACGAAGCCTGTAACAAACTGATGGTGATAGCCGCAACTACTGAGTAGTGGACCGTTTAGGCCACGTGGGGTTTGTTACAAATGGTAGTGTCTGTTGTCGTGATGTGCCAGCTGAAGTTCGAACGGGATGGCTATAGGCTATGGAGCGTCCCTCACTGATGTTGTTCCAGAGAAGCTCAGAGGTTCTCGTGATCAATCGTGCATACATCATCATTCACCGTATTGAGAGTCAATGCTCAGATCCTTCTAGGCAACTTAAAGTACTTTAGAAGGAGTTCGATAGAAGGAGGAGTTTGGAAGGAGTTCGATAGGTGGAGAAGTCCGATCGAAAGAGAAGTCCAGAAGGAGTTCGATCGGTGGAGAAGTCCAATCGAAGGAGAATTCTGGAAGGAGTTCGACCAGTGGAGTCCAGTCGAAGGAGTAGTCTGAAAGAAGTCCTACCGATGGAGAAGTCCAGTCAAAAGAAAAGTTTGGAAGGAGTTCGATCAGTGGAGGAGTCCAGTCAAAGGAGAAGTCCGAAAGGAGTTCTACCGATGGAGAAGTCCAGTCGGAGGAGAAGTCCGAAAGGAGTTCTATCAGTGGAGAAGTCCAGTCGAAGAAGAAGTTTGGAAAGAGTCTGACCATCTAGGGCGAAGGAGCTCGACCACCTTAGCCATTCGAACTCGTCCAGGCAAAGTCTGGAGAGAGCTTACGAATTCGATCAAGGGTCAATTTTAGTCATCGCTACCAGACGGGATTATTCAGCAATAAGATATTTGGCTGAACTTCGACAGGCATGGGTTTGCCCCCAACAATAGCCCCCCCATTTCTGAGTTCGAAGTTTGAAGGAAGTGTAGATGCAGCTATCGAAGTTCTTTTTAGTTTTCCACGCTCGTCAGGATAAGATGTTTTGGCATTTACCGCACTAGCATCAAAGCTCTTTAAATTTGAAATGAGTCTGAGAAGACGGCCCTTCGAGCTTCCCGCTACGACACTACCCTAGGCGTGGCGCAATTAAGGATTCGCCTATAGTCGTCACTCTGCCATGATGAGTGGGACATGCGACACTCGCAGTATGGCCAAACAAGATCTGTCATCATAACTGTCTCGGGCTCTCCTTGGCTTTTTAGGGCCTTCTCCCACCTCCAGAATTCATTCTTGCTTGAGTCTTCTTGTTCCTTCGACACCCGTTCTTTTTTCATCCGAGATCTTCAATCCCTCCCTTCGTCTTCCTTGGTTTCAGACGTTCCTCCATCCGATTCTCGCCGTCCTCATTGTCCTTTTGTCATTCTTAACTAGCTTAGATTAGCCCTTCAACATCTATTTTTAATTACTCTTTTACTTCTTGTTTGCACTTCATTTTTTCCTACTTTTTGAGGTTTTTCAAGGGGTTTACTTTGATCTGCATGTTTTCCAAAACTTTTCAATCCGTCAGTTTCTGGAGCTCATCCAGATCGGCCTTCCTAGACCCTACCCCCCTGACCAAGGTTGAGCCTAGGAACGTATCCCATCAGCCTTTTGTTCCAAACACCATCCCTTCCATCCTCATCCCGAATGACCTCTTCCTGATCAAGATACAGTATGACATCCCACCGAAGTACGATCTTGAGATCCCAAGGTCAGATGACCACGCCAGTTCACCTCCAACCAATTGATTTTGTTTGTATCTTGAAATCTTGCGTGCCAGGCTTCGACTTCCACCTCCTTCCTTCGTAGTCACACTATTTCACTTTTTGAACAACTCCTTTGCCTCCGTAGTACCAAACTCCTTTCAGTTTGTAATTGATTTTTTTTCCTCTATTGCCTGACCAAAGTTCAGCCGACAGTCTCTTTGTTTCAAAATTTCTACACCTTCAAACACCATCCTTCCGCAAAGGACTGGTGGTATTTTTTTTCTCAGTTCGATAAGAAGGGGTTGCTGAAAGGTGCTCCTTCTTCCATTCATAACTAGAAAGAGAAGTGCTTCTTCGTTCGATGCCCCATCCTGTTGCTTGACCTTCCTCTTTGGGGCTTTCTTAGGAAATCTGTCCGTCGAGCTCCTAGCTTAGACGGAGCCAACCTCGAGTCTTCTAACAGACTCAAGGTGTACCGAGCTCCTCTCCTTTCCAACCTTCTGAAGAAGCAGACATTGTTCAACCTTGGCTTAAGTCCTCTTGATCCTGTTGGTATTAAGTGTATTTGTATATATATGTATATATATGAATTCTCATGAGGTTTCATATGTACCTTGCCTGACTGTAATTTTTTCTTTGTTATAGAGATGGACACCGATGCCGTAGAGAGGCTTGCTAAGGGCCGTTATACCTAGAAGAAAAAAAAGGGGAAGGTCCCAAGCGAGAGCTCGAAATGAGAAAAGGTCGGCGCATCCGACCCTATTGCTTCTACCGCCACCGATGTCGCTCCTGAGGTCCACCCAGGAGATGAGGTCATCCCGACCGACCATGCCATCATCTCTGGGGGGAATCTCCTTCCCCCAAGCCTGCGAATCTCTCCTCCGAGGATTGCATGCTCGATCCCCCCACCGACAAAGAGAATGAGAGGAGGAAAGGGAAAGCGGCCATTGTAAAGAAGGCTCGCAAGATGCACCTAGACGAGCCCGACCGAGGCAGTAGTGAAGATCAGGGGGTGGATCCGTTCGATAATCCGGACATCATTTGGGATTTAATTGATAGATTCGCCCTCCCAGAGGAGGTGGACCACCTGGCCGACCTTGACAAGAGGCAGTTCATCTGGAAGTCTCTTAGGACTGTCCTTAGGGTAATCATCTCGTCATTCATTTTCATTTTCTCATCTTGTCTTCCTTCACCTTACAGCGATCTATTTATGGTAGTTGGGTCACCACATGCTTTCCCACCTCAAGCAGGAAAATCACCTGGTGGTAGAGATGCTGAAGGTCCGGGAAGACCTTCAGATCGAGATCAATCACCTTCAGATGATGACTACCGAGGCTGAGTGCCTCACGAAAGAGAAGATGGCAGAAAGTAAGAGCCTGCGTGGTGCACTTTGAAGGAAGGAGTTTGTCTCGACCAGACTCAAGACAGCATTGGCTCTAGAGGAAAAGAAGAAGAAAGAAGCCAAGCTCAAGATTGCCGAGCTGGAGGCCTAATTGGCGAAGTCCATTTCGGAGGCAGCGGTCCGAGCCGTGAAGGAGTTCAAGGTCTCCCTCGAAATGAAGGACCTGAACATCACCTTCAGCCAGGAGACATTCATCAAGGATTTTGAGCTCTACAAAGGTAGAGTGGCCCAAAAATTCTCCGAACTTAATCTCAACTTCTTGAAAGAGGAGGAGGAGGCCGACGACAAAGCGGGACCATCCAGCATTGGGGCCGATCTTTCTTCTGCTGAGCCTGCTGCAGAGGTGCCCGAGCTTACTTCGGAGGTGCCCGAGCCTGCCGAGAGTGCCCCAACTTCTTCTGCCACTACACCCCCCGAGGTTGTGGACCTCGAGTAGCTATATCTTTTTCTTTTTCTCTATTGACTTGTTTTGTACCTGAAAGTTTCTAGTTAAATAAAAATAAGTTCACTTTTGTCTATACCTTTCTTCACATTGGTGTTGTGTCATATGTTATCCAGTATCCTCCCACCGACTAGGGTCATAACCTGCCATCCCCAATCAACGTCAATTTCTTACCTCAGGGAGTCCCGCTGAAGTCTTTGATAAAGAGCTTGAAGAAGAAAATCCATCATCTGAAGAAGAAGTTGAAAAGAATGGAAGAGGGTCTTCAGGCTTCTTGGAAGAATGTCTCGAAGGCAACCAAAGAAGTCACTTGCCTCTGAAACCTACACATGAAGGGATTCGTAGACTTTGACATCCGAAAGGGCATTTTCGAGAGGTAGCTCGTCGAACTCAAGAAAAATGCTAGCTACAAGTCTTGGATGTTAACGGCGAAGATCAACTCCCTCGAAATCAAGCTTAAAGCGACGAAGGAGAAGATCCAATTACTGGAAGAAAGTTCACCATGATCTTCTGATAAAGCGCAGTACAAGTGGGACTGATCGAAGAAGTTCTCTATGCTTCAAAAATAGTTGCACGATGTTGAGCTCGTCTATAATACCTATTGATTACGTTGGAGTGAGAGGATATCTAGACTCGAGCAAAAGCTTCATACTGCTAATGGCAAAATAGCTCGACTCCAAAAACAGCTGAATGACAGCTACCAAGCTGGCACAAGAAAGGAGTCGGAGGAGATTGTCTCTTTGAGGGGGATTGTCGGCAAGCTTTCAGAGTTAGTCAGGGCAAAGAAGGCCGAGGTGCAATAGCTGAAGCTCCAACTAACCTATAAGCAGCAAGCCATTAAGGATGTGGAGGCCGAGTCCGAAGTCTTGAGGAAGCAGTAGTGAGAGCTTGAAGGCAAGTTTCAACACGTCAATAGGATGTACATAGATGGTTTACTAAAAAAGAAAGAGCTTGAGAAAGAGATTTTAAGGTTGAAGCAGGCCTTGGTGATGGCTAGGGCCGACAGCCCAAAATCTGAGGAGTCCGATCCATCTTAAGGCTTCAACCTTTCTCTTTCTTCTTTCTTTTCATGTAATCGATCTTTTCGACCTTTATTTTGCTTGTAATGACCTTATACTTATAATAAAATGGTACCTTTTTTCATTATTATTCGTCTTACATGAACTCAGTGCTTGCTTGTGTCTTCAATTTTTTCTTTTTGTCTTTCTTCTTTATTGTCTTTCGATGAAATGGCTATTGTGGATACCTATCCAAGGTTCTTTTCGCAGACTTGGGTGTGATTTTTCTTCTTGCATCTCATCCGATCAGGTAGTTGTAGGAGAAATGCATGTGAGGATTGGTGACAGGGTTTCTTCCTTCCTTTTGCTTTAGGTTGGGGGTCCGTTTGGGACTACTGGATGCCCCCCCCCTTTTTTTACAGCTTAGGTTAGCAAGATTCTCGGATTTACTTGTGTTAGGATGAGGTTCTCCCCCCAATTCCTAACGTGGCTATAGGAGCACATTAGGGCCATTTTCGGAGCCTCTTCTCTCACCTCATCTTAGATCAATGAGGTCTTCTACTTTGCTCATGTCAGGACAAGGTTCTCCTTCTATTCCTGACATGGCTATAGGAGCACATTAGGACCATTGACAAAGCCTCTCTCCTCATCTTATCTTAAGTCAACGAGGCCTTCAACTTTGCTCATGTTAGGATAAGGTCCTCCTCCTGTTCCTAACATGGCTGTAGGAACACATTAAGACTGTTGTCAGGGCCTCTCCCCTCATCTCATCTTAAGTTAACGAGGCCTTCTACTTTGCTCATGTTAGAATAAGGTTCTCCTTCTATTTCTGACATGGCTGTAGGGGAACATTAGGGCCATTGACAGAGCCTCTCTCCTCATCTCATCTTAAGTCAATAAGACCTTCGACTTTGCTCATGTTAGGACGAGGTCCTCCTCCTGTTCCTAATATAGCTGTAGGAGCATATTAGAGCTGTTGTCAGGGCCTCTCTCCTCATCTTGTCTTAAGTTAATGAGGCCTTCAACTTTGCTCATGTTAGGATGAGGTCCTCCTCCTGTTCCTAACATGGTTGTAAAGGCAGATTAGGATCGTTGTTAGGGCCTCTCTTCTCATCTCATCTTAGACTAATAAGGCCTTCGACTTCGCTCATGTTAGGATGAGGTCCTCCTCCTATTGAGGTTGGAGCTCAGAGGAGATCTTATCTCTTATTAAGGTTGAAGCTCGGAGAAGATCTTATCTCTTATTGAAGTTGAAAGAGATATTATCTCTTGTAAGGTTGAAGCTCGAGGGAGATCTTATCTTCTATTGAAGTTGAAGGAGATCTTATCTCCTATTGAGGATAAAGCTCAGGAGAGATCTTATCTTCTGTTGAAGTTGAAGGAGATCTTATCTCCTATTGAGGTTGAAGAAGATCTTATCTCTTGTTGAGGTTGAAGCTTGGGGGAGATCTTATCTCTTGTTAAAGTTGAAGAAGATCTTATCTCCTATTGAGGTTGAAGGAGATCTTATCTCCTATTGAGATTTAAGCTTGGGAGAGATCTTATCTCCTATTGAAGTTAAAGAAGATCTTATCTTCTGTTTGAGGCTGAAGAAGATCTTATCTCCTATTTGAGATTGAAGAAGATCTTATCTTCTATTGAAGTTGAAGCTCGGAGGAGATCTTATCTCTTGTTGAAGAAGATCTTATCTCCTATTAAGGTTGAAGAAGATCTTATCTCCTGTTGAAGTTGAAGCTCGAAAAAGATCTTATCTCCTATTGAGGTTGAAGGAGATCTTATCTCCTGTTTGAGGTTGAAGGAGATCTCATCTCCTATTGAGGTTGAAGCTCAGAGGAGATCTTATCTCCTATTAAAGTTGAAGGAGATCTTATTTCTTGTTGAAGTTGAAGATCTTATCTCTTGATAAGGTTGACGCTCAAGGAAGATCATATCTCCCATACCAGAAGCCCTCTATCTAGCTTAAAAAAGAAGTCCAGCTTAAACTTTTTCTTTTATAGTTCACAAAATATGGGAATGTCAAAATAAGAATTCTTTATTGAAAAGCGGCTATTGATATTACACATTACAAGTTCTCAAAATTTTAATGTTGACATTATGTAGCTTCTTTATATCTTTTCTTGCCGAAGTCCCCCGACCATGGTGTTAATGCTTCCACGTAGGGATTGGTTTCCTTGAGACCCTTCCCCCTAGGTCTCCCTCGGTTGTGGAATAGCCATTGGTTGCTCTCCTTTCCTCTCGGATCGATATCATAAGAATTGTTCCAAACAACCCTGCCTGATCAGTTCTTCAATTTCGTCTCGAAGCTAAAAATATTCTTAAGTATCGTGATCGTGATCACGATGATACAAATAGTACTTGCTTCGATTGTGCTTGTTTAGGGAAGATCGTAATTCTTTTGATCTTGGTACCTAATTCTTAATTTTCATCAGGACTTAGGTTTTTGAAGCATTCAAAGGAGTGTAATCATTGAATCTTCTAGGAGGGGAGCTTCGTCTTGTCTTTCTATCCAGGCTTCTTGGTCAACAAGCTTGAGGAGGACTTCGAGCCCGTCTGCATTTTGGAGAAGTTCTAGAATACGATCGAACTTTAGTCGACTTCTCCATAATTATGGGCTTGTTAGAGTCGCCCGCCTGCCATTCTCCTGCGGCCTCATCATCCTTTAGCTTGAAGGCTTCCTCAGCTCGGGCGTAATCTTCTACCCGGGCTAGCATGTCGGTGAAGTCCTTAGAGTACTTTTTCTCCAAGGAGAAAAGTAGATCATTCTTCTGAAGACCGTCCTTCAGTACAGCCATTGCAATGGACTGGTCAAAGTTACGGACCTCTAAGGCAACAGCGTTGAAGCGACTGACGTACGCTCAGATGGATTTCCCTTCCTTCTGCTTGATGTTGATGAAGAAGTCCGAACCTCGCCTTGGATGTTGGCTGTTGACGAAGTAAGCTGCAAACTGATGACTCATTTTATCAAAGAAGCAAATCATACTCGACTTAAGGCTCGAGTACCAATTTCTTGTTGCTTCCTTTAGAGTTGAGGAAAAAGCTCGATATAGAATGGCATCTGGTGCGCCATGGAGCAGCATCATGATCCGAAAGGCTTCAAGATGGTCCATCAGATTCGAAGTCCCATCATAGCTTTTGAACTAGGGAAGCCTGAAGTTCGGTGGGATGGGCTCCTATATTATTTGGAGAGAAAAAGGGAGGTCAGTGCAGATGTCATCAATTTGAACAGGAGCACTATGGCGGAGCTCCTCAATTCACCGATTTATTTCTTGAAGTTTTTGATCAAGATCTTCTTGATCATGAATCTCAATGGTCCTCTGGCTGAACAGTGGCAGGGATCTTTTGGGGATGGAGTCATTGTCTGAACAAGGACTCTCTACCCTTCGCTTCTCCTTTTCGGGGGTCGCCTGATGACTAGCCCAGGCGGACCATCCTAGCACTAGATCTTGATATTTCGATGAAGCTCTCTCCAGTAGAACTGATGCCAGTGGTTGTTGCTGCTGCATGACCTACACTACTTCGGTGAGGCCTCTAACTTGCTGGATCAGTAGGTTGAACTGCTCTATATCCACCACCACTGTCGGTGAAGGAGCCTGGGATGCCAAAGTTGAAGTTGGAGTCGATAGATCTGAATAAGATCTGGCCGTGGAGGTGGTAAATCGTCTGGTTAATGCCTTCTTGGGTGGCATCTTTACAAAGCTGGTCAGAGAAGGACTTTGAAGAAGAGGAAGAATCTCTGCCAAGTACTTCTTTAAAAATAAGGGACTTGCCCTTCCTCTAGTGCCAATTCAGTTGGTGTGGAATCTGGTTAACGTCAAAACTGGCTAGAGCTAGAGAAGCCGAGGTTGCTGTCAGAACCTACAAAAGAAGTCCAAACCAAAGGAGGGGTGGCTCCGATAGGATTCTTCGACGATCAAGTCAGCTCTTCCAACCAATAGAAATAGAATGCTCAGCAGAGAAAGTAACAGAGTTTTGGGATGGAGGAGAGAGCTTAGAAAAATCATATCTGAAAGATCCTTTTTATAGATGAAGCCTGTAATAAACTGATGGTGACAGCCGTAACTACTGAGTAGTGGACCGTTCAGATCATGTGGGATTTGTTACAGAGGGTAGTATTTGTTGTTGTGACGTGCCAGCTAGAGTTTGGATGGGATGGCTGTAGATGATGGAGCATCCCTCACTGATGTTGTTCTAGAGGAGCTCGAAGGTTCTCGTGATCAACCATGCATGGGTCATCATTCACCGTATTGAGAGTCAGTGCTCAGATCCTTCTGGACAACTGAAAGTAGTTTAGAAGGAGTTTGACAAAAGGAGTCTGAAAAGAGTCCGACTGATGGAGAAGTTCGAAAGAAGTTCGATCGATGGAGAAGTCTAATCAAAGAAGTCCGAAAGGAGTTCGATCAGTGGAGAAGTCCAGTTGAAGAAGAAGTTTGGAAGGAGTTCTATCGATGGAGAAGTTTGATTGAAGGAGAAGTTCAGAAGGAGTTCGATCGGCGGAGGAGGCTAAATAAAGGAGAAGTCTGGAAGGAGTTCTACTGATAGAGAAGTCCAGTCGAAGGAGAAGTCTGGAAGGAGTTCGATCGATGGAGAAATCTAGAAGAAGTCTGACCATCTGGGGTGGAGGAGCTTGGCCACCTCAGCCATTCAAACTCATCCAGGCGAAGTCTGGAGGGAGCTTGCAAATTCGATCAAGGGTCAATTTCGGTCGTCACTATCAGACGAGATCATTCAACAATCAGATATTTGGCCGAACTTCGATAGACGTGGGTTTGCCCCCAACACTATTTAATCGCAAAAATGATAAATAAACTAAGCTTTGATAATCCCACATAAGATGCTTAATTATTGACTAAATACTTGAAGATAAGATACTCTAGTCATATGTTTGACTTTGATAATTTATATTATATCTTAGCTTGATCTCTAAGAACTTAAAAATTTTCTAATTGAACCTAACTTTTAAAGCCTTTATCTAGTTTTTCTTTGACCTAATCTTGATATGATCTTATTTGATTTGATTGATTATCATACCACCAATTGAATATCAAATGATTCAATATTTTATCTTATTGATTTTGATGATGTTATTTTGATTGGCTATTATAATTGATTATGGTTGAAGATATATTAAACAAAATTGATTTATGAACTTTCATGATTAGAGTTCGAGAATAATTTGAAACATTGACACATTTATTTGATAAGCTAAATTTCTTGAAGAAATATTTTCAAATTCAATTGATATCTTGAATTATAGTAAATACTATTAATGACAATAAGGAGGAAAAAATTTGGTAAATGAAGAAAATAAATTTAACACATCAAATTACATCAAAATCTTGCCATAATAAGATATTTTTCATAATATGATTTTAATTGATTATGAGATACAAAATTCAATAAGGACAAGAATTGATCAAGAGTAAGCAAGAATAAAAATTAAGAAATATGGCATATAGTAACGAGGAGCGAATTTTAAATAAAAAATTAACCTTAATTAACTATAATATTAAGGAGAAGCTTAATATTTTTAGATTATTTTACTTTTTTGATTTGATTGATAACCTTCATTTAAAGTTACTCTTTTTGATGTTGTCAAAATGGGAGAGAGTTATTGAGTATATGCTTGAGCTTAACTAGAATGAACTATATTTTTATTGTTTAGTGGTTTTATGCCTTTTAAATGTGTAACTTTTTAGAAACTCACTATATATTATTTTGTATATGCTAAAAAATTTTGTCATCATCAAAAAGAGAAAAATTGTTGACCTAAAGATTGATTTTGATGATGACAAAAAATTTTCAGTATAAGTTATGAAGTCTAATATTATTTTTGAAAATGTGCAATTTAAATTCTAAGTGCTTATAATTCTTCAAGTATTTTTTGATATCTTAATGAAGATTAAATCAAGATAAAAAGATAAGTTTAGCTTACAAATTAATTTGAAGAAGAAAGAATCATAAGCAGTCTTTGGCATGCATGGCACACAAACTGGACCAACCTAATCAGAACTGAGCTAACCTAGTCTCAGTGAAAGCAAAAGATAGAAAGCACAAAAAATAAAGTTTGCAAATATAGGGGACTGAGCTGATCCAGTTATAAATTGAGCTGATCCAGTGAAGATTGAGCCGACCCAGTAACTATAATAACTAGTTTTTGATTTCATAGCTTTTTCATCCCGCACACCTTCGAACGGCTATTTTCTCATCTCCAATGGCTAGATCTATTTTTGAAGACCTCCCAAATGTCAAAAAGTGATGAAAAATCTTAAGGATATATCAAAAAACCTTTGGGGCATTGAAGGGTGGTTTTTAAGAGCATATTGAATATTCTTTGAGAAAGGTAAGGAGTAAGCTGAAAAGAGAAGAGAAGAAGTTATTTTTAGAGTGATCTTTTATCCTTTCACTACAAATCATCCTCAAGCAAGTGAGAGCAAGAGTGAAGAGAATCAAGGAGTCTTTCAATCTTTCAGTCATTCAAGAAGAAGAAATCAAGCCAATAAGTAAAGCAACTTAGATTTTCTTCTCTTGTATTTCTAAAGAGTTTGTTTTAATTGTATTTCTATATTTTATTTCAAGTTTCTTGAGTAAAAAATTTGGATTGGTCCAAGCCTTGAATTGGATGATTGTATTGATTTGATTGGTAAGCCAAAGTTAAAACCAATCGATATTGATTGTTAGCTCGAAGAAAAATAATCACTTGTGAGATTTTGGTTGGTGATCTGGGGAAAACCAACTGGATTGATTGTGAGCCCAAAAAATAATCTTGTATGATTTTGATTGGTGAGTCAGAAAAAACCAACTAGATTTGATTATGAGCTCAAAAAATAATTAGACTATAATTTTAGTTATGAATTATAGTTGAATTCCCAAGGAGTATACTTGGAGAGTAGAAGTAGGTACTAAGTTTGGCACCAAACCACTATAAAATTATTGTGTTTGTGATTGTGTGTTATTATTCTATTACTTTCATTCACTGCATATTATATAGCTTATTTGATTTGGTACTTAATTAGCTTAATCTACTCATATCTTAAGCTTAAAAATTTTAAATATCCAATTCACCCTCCTCAATAGAGATGTTTTTTTTGATGGCATTGCTCAAGTCCATTCGGATTATACTTGTCATAGCAGCATATCTAGACTATGAGATCTGGCAAATAGATGTGAAGATAGCTTTCTTAAATGGAGAGCTAGACGAAGAGATGTATAGAATACAGACTAAAGGGTTCACATCCTCAGACGAGTCTAAAGTGTGCAAGCTTCAGATATTCATTTATGGATTGAAGCTGGCATCTCGAAGTTGAAATATGCATTTTGATAAAGTAATTAGAATGTATAGCTTCATTAAAAATGAAGGAGAATCCTATATATATATATATATGAGCAAATAGTTCTGTAGTAGTTTTTTTTGTATTATATGTGAATGACATTATTTTAATCGGGAATGACATCTCCGCATTACAGAAAATAAAGGTTTGGCTATCATCTCAATTCTTCATAAAGAACTTGGGAGAAGCTTCCTACATCATAGGAATAAAGATCTATAAAGATAAATCTAAAAGGTTGCTTGGGTTATCCCAATCCATATACATCGATACTGTCCTAAAGTGGTTCAGCATAGCAAATTCTAAAAAAGGCTATCTTCCGATAGATCATAAAATTTCTCTCTTAAAGAGAGATTGTCCAACAACTCCTCAAGAGAGAGAGCGTATGAGTAGAATACCATATACTTCGACAGTGGGTTCTATTATGTATGCCATGATATATACGAGATCGAATGTGGCATACTCACTAGGAGTAGTGAGTACGTACTAGTTTGATCCGGATGATAATCACTAGAAGATTGTAAAATCAATCCTAAAGTATTTGAAAAATACTAAGGACCAGTGGCTTATTTATGAAGATACTGACTTGAAACTTATGAAATATACTGAATCCAATTTTCAGTTAGATCATGATGATAGTAAGAGTATATCAGGATATATATTTACCTTGAATGATGGAGTGATCTGCTAGAAGAGTTCCAAGCAGCACAATATAACTGATTCTATATATGAGGCAGAGTATATCGCAGTATTCGATGCTGTGAAGAAAGCTGTGGCTATGCAAGTTCATCAAAAAGTTGGAAGTGGCACTCTTCTTGGATGATCCAATTCTGCTTTACTATGACAACACTAGAGCCATAGCTTAAGCAAAAAAGCCAAAGGTACATTAGTACATCAAGCACATTCTGCATTGCTACCATCTTGTACAAGAGATTGTGGAGCAAGGTGACGTCGAGCTTCAAAAAATCGATGAAAAAAAGAACATGGCCGACCCATTTACTAAAGCCCTCGAAATCAAAGAGTTCAACAATCATAAATGGAAGATGGGTATATGACACTATTCTAAATGGCTTTAGTCTAAGTAGAAGTTGTTGAAAAATATATCCTAAAACCAATCATCTAGGTTATAGATGGTTGAGTTTATTATAATTTATACTTGAATTATTAAATAAGTAAAATTATTATTTTGGCTTTTCATTATTTTTGTGCATTTTTTTTATGAACTCTTTTATGATGAATTTCTTAGGACTATTAAGAATCGATAAAATAGAATTTATCATTTGGTCCTTAAATCTGTTCATGATCAAATGATACGTTGTTATCTAGGATGACAATATTTATTAAGTGTAGGTCATTGTGTGTCATATAGGTTGATTATCCTCTTAACCAAGAAGTGTGGAGACACTGATAGGGTATGCAGATAAAATATAGGGATATATTTTACTAAACATGATCTAACTACAGAGCTCTCTACTATTAAGAGTTGCTTACAAAGGATATGGGTATAAGTATCTCTTAGACCTGAGATTATCTTGGTGACTTACAAATAACTCACTATACTTCAGTGTCGGACTATCTAAATTTATAATTCAATGATGGAAGATTTTTGGATACAATCAAGTATTTATTTAGTCGGTGTGTAAGTCAAGATGAGATTGAAGAAAATGCATCATTGTATTTCAATTTTGCAAAATCTCGGCTAGAATAATCCGGATAATGGATATTAAAATTTGAAATACAATCTGGACGACTTATTCAGGATTGATAATTAAATTCTAGATTATCCTTTGAGCATTGAGGTCAAGGGGATGGATTATATGATAACCATATGCCATAGGTTCATAGATGTTGTGTTACGACTATTTGACCTATTTGGATATTGGGTATCATTGTTAGATAATCACATCGATTAATACAGAAATTGATTCTTGTACTACTAGCTTAGTGTTCAAATCTATGGGATCACATAAAATAAAAATTTCTATATGATCTAATGGCTAATCAAGAGTCCTAATGGTTTGGCACTCTATGGTCAAGAGTTCCACTGGACTTAGACTCTATGATCGAAAGTTTCATTGAATTATGACTCTACCTTCTCGAGTCTCACTAGACTAGGATTCTACCATTATTGAAGGATTAATTAGTAATTCAATTATTGATTAGCTTAATTTGATTAAGCAAAGAGGTTTGGATCAAATTTGATTGAATTGGATTCAATCTGGTTTGATCCGATTAGGTTATGAGATGACCTAATCACTAAGGAAGATTGATCCCTGATTTGATCAGGGTTTGACTCAAGTAATTCTTAATTTGATTATAATTTAATTGAGATGGTTTGAGTCTAATTTGATTGGATCTATTCTTGTCTACTTGGATTTGGCCAAATGTGTTTGGATTGAAACCTAATTGGACAAGTCATTGAGTTCAAATGGATTTGAATTAATCTCCCTTATGCCTTGACTTTTTGACCATGCCCTCTTCCACGCAAATTCAGAATTGTGCGTGAGTTTTTCCCATGCCTAAGAAGGATTTTGGCACTCCATTTTCTCTTATTTGACTAGGTCGTGGTGTTGGATAAAGGATAGGGTAATGCTTGAGCTTTGAATTCAAGTGGGAGATTGAAACAACTTCAACCTCCCATCCTTATCCTCTCCCCATGCCACTTCTCTCTTTGTTGCCACTTTTTAACCTGATTAAAGAGTGGGCATGCATTCTAGAAGGAGAGTCCTTCTATGAGTTAATCACTTGGTCCAAGCATTGGATGAGATAATATTTGAATTTTGAATTCAAGTGAGGGGTTGAAACAACTTCAACCTCCCATCCTTATTTATGAGAGAGAAACTCTGCACCATACCTTTTCTCCTTCCTATCTTATGCCACCTTTTAAATGGTTTAAAATGTGTGCATGTGTGCAATTTGAGAAAGAGTTTCTCAGTGAAATAGAGAGGCATGAGGGTCTTCTAGGCATGAGTTCTGAGTGTCAGAAAAAATCTAGAGAGTCTCATTTCGAGGGTTTCATGGTGTAGGCTATCCTAAGGTTGTTGACCTTAGGTTCGAAAAAAGAGATTGAGTATTGTGAGCATCAGATCTCTACCAAATTTTCTACACCTCTCCTCATCTTCTATTGTGTGTCTTTTGATCTCCTGAAGGGTTTGGGTGATCGAGAGAAGGCGATTGATTGAGATCGATCAGGATCGACCATGAAAGATTTCGATGAGGAGCTAGCACTTCGGTGGAGATGATCGAGATTAGGAGCTTCATGTAGACCATTCGTAGAGGCTGGATGATCTGTGTGGCTGCATAATGATATAAAGAGCCTCTATCCATGGATTTCAGATTATAGAGATCATTTATCCGCACTCAGGTATCATATTCTGAACACGAGTAGGACAGTAAATCTGATTCACTATTCTATGCTTTCAATTTTTTTTATACATATATATCATGTCTCAAACCTAGTCTAGGGTTTATTATGATCAGATCATAGCATGCATAAATTAATTAGACTAATCTATAGTGTTTCATTGTGTTTTATTCAAAAAAGTTTCAAAATGCATGCTTAAAACCTTGCTATTTTTCTTTACTTTATGATGTCTTGATACTGTCAGGTTCGAATGATGTGGGGTCACCAGTGACCTCACAGTCACATGGAGTAGCATCCAACTTTCAGAGTCAGTAGCATGGTAGAGGATCCACTTGGCTCACAGCATCTCTGACTTAGTCGGAGGATAGTGAGCTCGTCTATATTCAGAGCCGCTAGTAAATACTATATCTTCATTGAGTATGTTTACAATTTAGCAATTTTAGAGTCTAACATTTATTGTTTAAAATTAATTTTGCAACATATTTAGAGAGCCTGAGGTGCCTCATGTGGTTACCTGGATTATCCGATGATCGATGTTGGGATTGATGAATGAGTTCTCTAGTTGGCTGTCGGGAGCTCATGATGCAATCTGAAAGATGTTCCTGGTAAGTCAAAGATATTTAATTTTTAAATTGATAGTTGGTTTGTATTCTATTTATTAATATATGCTTGCTTGTACTTGCAGGAGTACTATTGATTTGAGACTCCTTGGGATGAGAAGATTGGTCATCGGATCTTCAAGAAGGTGGCCACACATAGGCTCCAGGATGAGCTGTACAGTCTTAAATAGTCCACTATAGAGCACTCTAATTTCGAGTCACCATCAGACTGGAAGTTTTATGCATATCACTGGATATGGGCAGATATATGGGAGGTCCTCTATGACTGGTGGAGTATTAAGGAGTACTCTGGTAGGCATTAGAGGGCACGGCAGAATTGGACCGCCCAGTAGGTTCTGATCAAGCACATAGGTAGCTCTGTTGGCAAACATGTTGTGGCCGATAGATTGATAAAAAATCTACACTTAAATTAATTTCATATTGAATTGATCATATATATATATTAATTCATCTAATTTTATTATTTATTTATTATAGACACGACAGCTAGGTCGTACACCAAGACAGCTGCAGATATGGGAGGCTATGTACTAGTTTAGGAGAACTAGTGATTACTTAGATCCTAGATCTTGATAGATCGCAGTAATAACTTAAGATATTATTTATTAAGTTTTTATATATATTGATATGTATGGACTAATAAATTTCAAAACTATATAAATAGATTATGTAGGGTATCTCATATCATGGCACAATGAGGACCCATCCTCTCAACCCCTTTTTGACCTCGAGTGATGGATCAGGGTCATCAGAGGGGTGGGTAGAAGTCGAGTCATAGGATTTGACCATAGCTTCGATCCCAGCTCGATACTCTTTGACATCCTCTTCTTAGGCCTTGACAACCCAAACATGAGGTGATGCACATGTGAAGGAGGTTGTACAGAGACTTTGAAACTAGCAACCTTAGAGCTTCTGAGATACTGTTCTCAATACGGTCATTGAAATTTTCTAGGATTTGCATCTACACGATCAACTGGGCTCATTATCACAGCCATCACAATATGTAAGTCTAATAATAATTTTCTTTACTTGCTTTAAATTTTTATATTTAGAAGCTTCACATATTTAGGCTAGAGTCTAGAAAGAGGATCTAGGAGATAAAAATTTAATCTAACCATCCAATTGATGGATTGAAGGTATCTATAGATCCATATCATCGAATAAAATATATAAAAATAATTTATTTAAAAATTAAAGTAGTATATCAAAATATATGTCTCTATATCGATATATATACTTTCGTATCAAAACTTATTAATAATATTTTATTTTTTTTCATTACAGGATGTTGGGACATTCAATTCTCATCGAGAGGATGTATAGAAGTAGGAGGAGGATGACGAGAAGGATCTCACATGATTTTTTATATATATATAATTTTGAAACTTATAAAGTAGTATAAATTTATAAAATTATATAATTTATATTTTTAATATAATATAATTAATTTTATATTTATAATTATAGTAAATAATTATTATTTTATTTATAATATATTTTAAAAAATAAAATTATTTATTACTATGATTAAAATAGATTTTAAAATTTTAGTTATATTTTTTTTAAAAAATACTATTAGCGATGGCATTAGCGATGTCATTATGCGTCGATAAAGACTATTACCAATAGTGCTAGCATTGGCAATTCCAATGCTAATAGTTTTAATAAAGAAAAAAAATTAAAATTAAAAAGTATTAGCGATGGCTTTGTTATCGCTAATACTGTCGCTAATTATCCGTATTAGCGATGAGGTTCTTGCCATTGCTAATAATGATAATTAATGATGACATTATTTTTGATGAGCTTTTAGCAATGGAATTCCGTTGCTAATAGTATTAGTGATGGACATTTACTTATTAGCGATGGTATTAAGACATCGCTAATAACCTATTTTCTTGTAGTGAAATTACCAAATAGCATGTTCGATGGAGATAAGGAGGAGCAGTTAGTGAAGGCATACTATAAAATTCAGTTATATTTGGCAAATGTGGTGCTTAGAGAAGTCATTGAAGGAAGATACCCGCCAGACTATAGTTAAAATTAGAAAGTAGAAATATGAATTGGAGAGTAGATACATGACCAAGTCAGTCATAAATAGATTATACTTGAAGCATCATCTCTACCACCTGCATATGAAAGAAGGTATACTCATGAAGGATCATATAGATAAATTCAATAAAGCTATTTTAGATTTAAGGACTATCAGCATTTCAATTGATAATAGAGTCAAGCCCTTATACTATTGTGCTCACTACCACTCTCCTATGAGAACTTCATTAATACTATGCTATATGGTAGGGAATATCTTTCAATTAGTGATATAAAAGATGCCTTGTATTCGAAAGAGTTAAAAAAAAAAAAAAAAGTGTTTAGGAGTTTGTGGAGAATCAAGAAGAAGGCTTGATTGCTTGAGATAAGAGTAGAGAAAGAGGTTCTAGTAATAAGGGTAAGTACAGATCAAAGTCGAAGGATAGAAACATCCATTATTTTTACTATCACAAGAAAGGGCATATCATAACACTTTGTCTAGAAAGAAAAGAAAAGGATGAAAGAAAGAGCCTGCTTGTGAAGCTAATACCAACATGGAATAGAAACAATTCGATAATGTTGGAAGTGAGGTTTTGTTAGTCAACATCAATGGATCTAGGAGACTGAATTCTTGATTTTAGTAATTCTTTTCACTTGACTCTTAATACAGATTTATTTTCTATATATTAGACCAGGAAAAGGAAGGTTCTATTGGGAGACAACAAATCTATTGCAATTGTTGATGCTAGAATAATTCGAGTTATAAAGTATGATGATACTATGACAACCTTAGAAGCTTGGCATGTTCCAAAATTAAAAAGTTGAGTACTCTAGGTTCTCAAGATTGCAAGTATACTAGTGAGAATAGTCTGCTAAAAGTCTCTAAGAGGGCTGCTATAGTGATGAAAGGAAAGTTGTTAATGTCTTATATCACTTACTAGGTAAAATAATAATTGGTACGCCATTATTTTCTTTATCATCAGGATTGTCAGTTAAGGATGGTACTTTGTTATGGAAAATGCGATTGTGACATATGAGTGAGAGAGGGATGATAATTTTGTTTAAGAGAGGCCTGCTTGATGGCATGAAAACAAGGAAATTGGACTTTTGTGAACATTATGTATTTAGCTAGAAGTGAAGGACAAAGCTTAATGCTAGTATTCACAAAATCAAGGACATGTTGCATTACATCTATTGAGACCTTTGGAGTCCATCTCCAATTGCAACGGTGAGTGGATACCATTATTTTCTAACATTTATTGATGACTATTTTAGAAAGATGTATTTTTTGAAATACAAGGATGAAGTGTTTGTGGAATTCAAATAGTAGAAAGCTTTGGTTGAGAATCAAACTAGATAGAAGATTAAAATATAGAGAACGTGATGAGTTCTTCTAGAATGAAGGTATAGTGAGACATCATGCCATATGAGAAACACCATAGCACAATAGAGTTACGGAATTAATGAATAGGATACTTATGAAGAGAAGTAATTATATATTCTCAAATGCTGAACTCGACAAAACCTTCTAGGCTGAAGCAATTAATAAAACATGATACCTGATAAACTAGTCTCCATCAACTGCAATTAAGTTCAAGATTTTGCATGAGGTATGGTCCAATCACTGTTAAATTTTGGTTTGAGAATATTTGGTTACCTACATATGTTCATGTAAATGATGGTAAACTAGAAATGAGGGTACGAAGATGTACATTCCCAAGTTATGTAGATGGGCTAAAGAGGTATAGACTATGGTGTATAGGTGATTCCAAATTCATCCAAAATTATTATTAGTAGATATGTTACTTTTGATGAGTTTGCTAGATTAAACCAAAAGAAAAAATTCTATTTATACTATTGCTATAGACTACTATACCAGTATACAGGTGGGCCTTGACATTATAGCTCCAAAGAAAATATTACAAAACTCTCCAATTCAGCCCAATGAGATAGAGAAGTAAGATTTTATACAAAATGATATGTCACAATAACAATAGTAGTATAGTATTGCTATTAGTAGGAAGAAGAGATAAATTGTACTTCCTTTATGATATAAAGACATGATTGCTTATGCTTTTACTATAGCCGAGAGTATTAAGGGGTAAGGAACTTTCCTCATATTAGGACGGAATTAACAGCAAAGAGGCTACAGAATGGGTCGTAACTATGAATAAAAATATTAAGTCACATCCAAAAGTCATACTTGGGAGTTTGTCCAATTATCTAAGGATAAAAGAATAGTAGGATGTAAATATGATTTCAAGAAGAAAGAAAGCATTCTTGGGGTTGAGGCAGCATGGTTCAAGATATGGCTAGTTGAAAAAGGCCATACTCAAAAGGAGGGAGTGGATTTTCATGAAGTATTCTCTCCTATGGCAAAGTATAGCTCTATATATGTACTATTTGCCATGGTTTGTGCTTTTGATTTAGAGCTTGAATAGCTTGATGTCAAAACTACCTTACTGCATGATGAGTTGGAGGAGCAAATTTATATGTCACGGGTAGAGAGATTTTCTACTCCAAGTAATGAGTCATGTTTGCCTATTGAAAAACATCTTTATATGACTTGAAGTAGTCACTTAGATAGTGGTATAGGAGATTTAATACTTTCATGGTCGATAATGTTTATTCCTAAAATCTTTATGACAGCTTTGTTTATTATAGAAAACTTCTAAATGATTTTTACATGTATTTGTTATTGTATGTTGATTATATGTGATTGCAGCTTCAGATAAATTTGAAATTAATAGCTTGAAAGTTCGATTGAGTGGCAAATTTGAAATGGAGTTGGGTGAGGCAAAGAAGATTTTAGGGATTGAGATTAATAAAGATTGACAAGCAAATTGATTATACTTATCCTAAAAAACATACATAGAGAAGGTTCTTAAACATTTTCGTATGGATAGATATAATCAGTTAGTACTTATTAGGCTGCACTCTTTACATTATTTGCTTCATTATCACTACAAACTGGAGAGGACATGGAGCACGTATCATATGTTCTATATGCTAGTGCAATTGGTGTTAGAAAATATGTCTTAAAGTCAATCATCTAAGTGGTAGATGATTGGAATTAATATATGAATTATCTAATAATAATAGTTATTTAGCTTATTCATCATGAAAGTTCTATCTTTCTTAATGAACTCTTATCTTATGATGAAATCCTTAGAAACATAATTAATCGATAAAAGAGGATTTATCAGATGGTTCTTAAATTATTCACAATCAAATGATAAGTTATTAATAAGGATGATAACTTATCGAGTATAGGTCGCTATATGTCATATGCATTGGTTGTCCTCATAACCAAGTGATGTGGAGATACTAGTATGGCATATAAGTGAGATATAGGAGTACATCTGTATTGAACAAGATCAATGTAGCACTCTACTATCAAGAATAGCTAGCTAAGGCTAATGGATATAAGTGTTTCTTCGATCTGAGATCACCATGGTAACTTGTACGCAACTCACTGTACCTTGGTGCCAACCTACCTATATTTCTAAGCAATGAAGATTTCTGAATATAATTAAGTACTTATAGAGTCAGTGTGTGAGTCAAGATGAAATTGACCACTCCTGATTAATTTCAAAAAGCGAATGTCTTGTTATGTTTTAATTTAGCAAAACCTAGACCTGGATAATCCTCATCAGGAGTCACGGGATTTGCAAAATTTTGAAACATAATATGGATGACTTGCATGAGTATTGATAGCTAACTCGATGTCATCCCGAGCATTATTGATCAAAGAAATGAATTATACAATAAACATAGGCCAGGGTTCTAAGAATATTGCTTTGCATACATTCAATCTATCTGGACGTTGGGCACCATTGCTAGATAGTCATTTTGATTGGTATAAGAATTGGTTCCTATGCTACTGACTTAGGTTCAAACCTATGAGATCATACATATGAAAGATTGTAATCTGATCAGATGGTTGATCGATGATTGAGAATCGTTTTAAGATCAAATAATCAATATGATTGATGTTTGACCTAATGCAAGTATTATAGGAGGATCGATTAGTAAGTAGATTGCTAATTGGCTCAATATGATTGAGTAATTGGGCTGACATCAAGTTTAATTAAATTAAATTTAATTAGAATTAGTTTAAACTTAATTGGATTAAGTCTAATTAGTTTATTGGATAAGCTAATTGCAAGGAAGAATAAGTCTTTGTTCAATGAGGACTTGAGTGCACCTAATTTCTAATTTAATTAAAAAGTAAATTATATTTAAATTTAATTAAATCTAATTTATTTAGACTCTTAATTGAGTTAGGATTGTCTATTAATTAGGTTGACTCAAAACTAATTTGAGTTAGGTTCAAAATAGTTTTGACCTAGTCAAAATAAAAGAGTCCTAGTTAGACTAGGACACCTCTTCCCTTGCGCCACTAACAAGATCTCAAATCCATGCCATATTTTTATTCATCTTCCCCTTTTTGGAATTTACATAAGTTTTTTCTATGCCTAAGAAAGATGTTCCTATTGAAAATTGTGTCCCAAAGTCAATCGTCAGCCTGTTGATGGTTAAGATATTGTAATTGATTTATTAATTAATAAAAAATATTTTGGCATCTTTTTTCATCATAAGTTTACATCTTCTAATGAACTCCATTATTGTAATGAAGTTCTTAGGACTATTTAGTTTTGATAAAGAGAGAATTTATCGATTAGTCCTTAAATTTGTTCACGACCAAATGATAGGCTGTTAATTAGGACAACAGTGTCTATCGAGCATAGGTCACTATATGCCATATAGGTTGGTTGTCTTTTTAACCAAAGTATGTGGAGACACTGGTATGGCATACAGGTGAGATGTATAGATACATCGTCATTGAACATGACCAACTTCAGAGCATTCTGCTATCGAGAATGTCTCTGATGGGATATAGGTATAAGTATCCCTTAGACTTGAGATCACCTCAGTGACTTGCAAGCAACTCACTATGCTTTGGTAACGAACTAACTGAATTTCTAATTCAGTAATGGAAGGCTTCTAGGCATAGTCAAGTACTTGCAAAGTTGGAGTGTGATCAAGATGGAATTGACGACTCCAAGAGTTGAAGAAGAATGTATCACTGTATTTCAATATAGCAAAACCTTGGCCAGGATAATCCAACAGATGGATTTGATATTTTGAAATACAATGTGGACAATCTGATCAGAGTTGATAGTTGAACTCTGATGTGTCCTAAGAGCATTATGGTCAAGAGGATGAATTATATGGAAACTGTATCCGCATGGGTTCTAAGGATGGTCTTTTACGCTTTCGACCTATCCGACCGTTGGGTATCATTGCTAGATGGTCACTTTGATTGGCATAGAAATTTATTCCTATGCTACCAGACCTATGAGCTCATACACATTAGAGCTTACGATTTGATCGGATGGTTGATTAATGATTAAGAATCGTTCTAGGGTTAAACAATCAATACGATTAGTGTTTAATCCAGTGCAAGTGTTGCAAGAGGATCGATTAGTAATTGAATTGCTAATTGACTTAATTTGATTAAGCCAATAGGTTGAGATTAAGTCTAATTAAATATAATTTAATTAGATTTAGTTTGGACTTGATTGGATCAAGTCTAATTGGTTTATTGGATAAGCCAAGTGCAAGGAAGAACTAGTCCTAGTCTAACTAGGACTCGGATTAACGTAATTTTCTAATTTAATTAGAAAATAAATTAAAATTAAATCTAATTTAATTTAATTTAATTAAGTTTTTAAATGAGTTAAGACCTTATTTAATTAAGTTGGTTTAATCTTGATTTTATTTAATTAAAAAATCTTGTTTGACCAAGTCAAAATAGGAGTCCTAGTGTGACTAGGACTACCTATCTTCTTGCGCCACCTTGGTCCCAACACCCCCCATACCTATTTTTTAGGTATTTTTCATGAAAAATCTCTTTCTTCCTAATTTCCATGCCCCCTCTCTCCCTCCAAGTCATATATGGAAGTTAGGTGGAAGACCAAGTCAAAGGAGGAATTGGTTTTACTTAGAATTCTATGAGATAAAATTCTTATTGATCAAAACATCTTTCCTTGAATACCCTCCCCTCTTTTAATTAATTCTTCTCTTATTCTACAAAAATAATCTTCTTTATTATGCACCCTCCCTTGCTAGTCCACGACAAAAATTATGGAGGAGGTGCCTAAGAGTTGGGCACCCCAACAACTTTCCATGTTTAGATATTCCTAGTTTAGAAATTTGACCTAACTTGAACTCTTTTTTTTTCCTATTTATTGGATGAATTTTATTCTAATTATTTCATAAAATATAGAGCTTTGGAAGATATTTAGAATGTGCAAAAATTAGGGGAAGAGGGTCCTTGGGCATGGGGGTTCCATAGGCACCAAACTAGGTATCTAGGTGAGAGAAAAGAGAAGAAGAGGGTCTTCTTCTAGGATTATTTTATTTTCAATCTCTCCTCCTTTCTTTTGAGTTTTTTTGAGAGAGTCTCAGATCAGCAAGCTCTCATCTTTCTTATATTTTGGATAGTCCAAATTTTGAAGAAAGGAGCATCGGATCGACCATCGAAGAAGGATCAGTACAGTACTAGCATGTTGTGCTGATTTCCTACATTAGACTTTAGATCAGAGATCGTAGGCTCGGTGGATGACTCCTAGAGAACGAATGTGTGTGTGGCTCGTGACTTCATCCTAAAGTCTGGATCAGCAAGTTAGAATATCTAAACTTGCTCAAGTAATAGAAATGATCTATAAACTCCATACCTGCATTTGATGTAGTGTAGATCTAGATTGATTTGATCAATTTTTTTTTTAATTTAATTTTAAATTTTAATTTAATATCATACCTTAATCATGTAATAGATTTGAGATCTAGATATTTACATGATTATTTAAATAAATTTGAGATTTATTTATGTCTTCAGCTGTAAGATCTTGAAAAAGTTTCAAGATCTACCTATGAAACCCTAGATCTGGTTTCTTCAATTGGTATCAGATCCTAGGTTCTTATTACATGAATTTTGTACATGTCTAGATTATTTCTTAGATTAAATCTAATTTATAATCTAATTATTAAATTTAAAATTAAATAATAAATAAATAAAATATTTTAGATTGCATGGACTGCTATAAGGTTGTCCTGCTGTAAGATTTATCCCTTACAGTGAATAGGTTGTCCTAGTACGTGCTGATCTAAAATATTGATCATAAAAGTTTAGATTAGATCTAAGAGATTTTATGATCTGATTAAAAATATTTTAATCTAATTTCAATCATCATAAATTTATTAAATTTGGTCTAGAAAAATTTATGATTGATTATTAATGAAACTATTTCAATTACATGAACCTATTTAGATTAGATCTAAAGTAGTTTTATGTTTATTTTACTTGCATATTGATTATAAATCAAACATGCAACTTGGTTGATAGAACCATGTTGTAAAAATATTTTATAAATATGAAAATTATTTTCAAAAAATCAAACCCCAATCCTCAGCCCAAAACTTAATTGAGAATTAAGACGTTAATTGATTAGGATCTAGGATTGTGAATTGAAGATCCTAAGACACAAATCATAATACATTGGGTTAAATGAATTAGTGAGGATTAGATCCATTAATTGGGTTAGACCTAGGGTTAGATTAGAGAATGAATTTAATTAGAGAATTAACTAAACCTAATCAATTATTGTCTTAAAAATTAGGTCAAGGATTCTCTAGATCAATTGCAATAGTTGTAGTTGGTCAAGTCCATGTCTTTAATAAGATCCAAGATGGACTTGATTCTTGGCTATGCGGTATAGCACGAACTGTTAGGTTGATTTAATTGAAACTAATTAAATCAATTGATGTCTAAGGTAAACCAGACCAGTGATTTTTAATTGCCAGTTTGCTTACCTGGCCATTTCTGATGGCGTTTAAGGCAAGCCTGGTAGATTCTTCCATTGATCAAACTTACCTGGCCTCTTGGTGAGATTATGTTTTGATCGAATTGCTTGACTATTCGAGCTAACCCATATCAGCTAGGTAAATCAGTTTGACTGATTTAGGTGCTCCCAGACTAGCCTATTAATGGTCTTCCTTAAGCTGACTTGGTGAAGTTAGTGGGAGGATCATGACAAGCTAGTTAATCTGACCTACTCACTTCTATAAATAAATTTTCTAAAATTATTAGGTCTCTAAAATGAAATAGTTATATGATAACTGAATCATAGCCTCTCATTAAAGTGGATGATAATGGATCCATCAGTTGGATAATCATTGGAGGCCCAAAGGCCTAGTGCTATCGGTTGATGGAATTATCATTCATTATATAATCTCTTGGATACATCTTTCTAAATGGTGGTCAGGTGGGCTAGCCAAAGTTGGGCCTGATCATTCATTAGTTGGATGGGCCAAGTATGGTCATGATAATGGTTGGACCTAACTGAACTCTTTTCGAAGAAGGCCAAAGCCAACTGATCAGGGCCTGGGGCAAAATTTAATTACTAAAAATTATTTAGAAAAATAATTGATTATGAACCTATCCTTAGATGTACATGGGTGGGGCAACCAAAGTTGGGATTGTGTACAGTCTATGTAGATTCTAGTACCCACTAAGGAATTAGGATAATTCCTCGAATTGGAAGTAGAGGCTACCAATTCAAATAAAATAGTGGAAGAAACCTTTTGATTAAAGTCCAAATCTTTAGGTTTAATGAATCAATTACTAATTAAATTTTAGTTTTTCTTTGTGCAGACATGACCACTTTCCTATCGCTCTGATTATTGTTGGATAATGATAAGTTGGTGAGACCCAACTTCGGTAGCTGGTATCGAAAGTTGAAGATTGTTCTGGAGCATGAACGGATCCCATATGTGCTGACGGATCCTACACCTGAGGAGCTAGCTACCAATGCATGTGGAATAGTTAGAGACACTTATCAAAAGTGGCTCAGTGACCGAACTATGGTTCGCTGCATTATGCTGGCTGTGATGAGCGATGAGTTCAATCATAGGTTTGAGACAGCTCAACCAAATAAAATTTTTCAAGTATTGGAGGATTCTTTTGGCATACTCAATGACGTTGAGAGGCATAAGACTAGTTGTGCCATCTTCAATGCCAGAATATGGGATGGTGCCTTTGTCACTGATAATATATTGTACATGATTGAGCTGATAGAGCGCTTGAGCAAGCTCGGCTTTTTCTTGCACAAACAACTTGAAAAAGATGCAATACTGAACTCGCTGTCCAAGTCTTATCTCTCATTCCTTACATATTATAGAATGTCAAAGCCTGAAGTGGACTACCATGGCTTACTGGGGTTACTTCAAAACTTTGAGAAGGATCACTAGCTCCATAAGGAGTCGGTGAACTTAGTGGGAGGTTTGTCTTCTCATTCTCGATCCTTTAGGAAAGGAAAGAAGAACAAAAAGAAGAATGCCAAGAAGGTGCATGTTCATGCTAGGACACCTATGTAGGCTCAGACCCCAAGGACCAAGCCCAATAAGAGTCAAGTCGAATGCTTCTTTTGCAAGAAGCGGGGGCATTAGAAGAGGAACTGTCCTTAGTATATTGCCTCTCTAGATTCGAACAGACAGAGAAAGAAGCAAGCTATTGCTGGGTAAGATATTTATATGATAACTCCTTGCCATTTCTCTATTTGTGATATTACTGACTGGGTATTGGATACCGATAGCCCTTACCATATTTGCAATTCGTTGCAAGGGTTGTAGGTCAGTAAAAGATTCGAGCAAGACGAGATATTCCTGAACGTTGGAGATGAAAGATCAGTTCTAGTTCTAGCTTTAGAAATTTTAAACTTGTATTTGAATCTCATACTGTTGTTCTTAGTAATTATCATTTCTGTCCTAGTTTTTTTTTAAATATCATTTTTGTAGGCCTTTTGGCCATGAATAATTATGAAATTTTAATAAAGAAACAAGTTTGTAATGTCATTATGAATGGTGTTATTGCTTTCTGTGGATAATTGAACAATGGTGTATATATGTTATCATAATCTATTAATGTAGTCTATTCTACTGCAAGCATCCTAGATTAGATAGTGTATCAGATATCTACTTATGGTACTATAGGCTAGATCATATAAACAAGAACAGGATAAATAGGTTAACTCATGAGGGAATCCTCCAAGTTAATGATTGTGAATTACTTCCAACCTGTGAGTCCTGTCTTCTTGGTAAAATGACCAAGTCACTTTTCACTGAAAAAAATGAGAGAGCCAATGAGCTCTTAGGTCTAGTACATACTGATGTATATGGACCAATGAGGATCAGTGCCAGAGGTGAATATGTCTACTTTATTACTTTCATAGATGATCTATCTAGATATGGATATGCCTATCTAATGAAACATAAGTCAAATTCTTTTAAAATGTTCAAATGATTCCGAAGTGAAGTAAAAAAATAAACTAGAAAGAGTATTAAAACTCTTCGATCTGACCGAAGAGGAGAATACCTTTCTGGTGAGTTTCTCACATATCTAGAAAAGAATGAAATTTTCTCTCAATGGACTCCTTCTGAAACACCACAGCATAATGGTGTGTCTGAAAGAAGAAATCAGACTCTGTTAGATATGGTCCAATCTATGATAGGATTTGCCAGCTTGTTAATATCCTTCTAGGGATATGCACTTAAATCAGCTTGTTATCTATTAAATAAGGTTCCAAGTAAGTCTGTAGTTAAAATCCCATACGAGATATGGATAGGACATAAGCCAGCACTTTCACATCTTAGGATTTGGAGGTGCCCGACTTATGTCAAATGATTAGTTACAGACAAATTTGGACCTAGGTCTGATAAGTATACATACATAGGATACCCAAAGGAGATCAAAGGATACTATTTTTATCATACTGATGAATAAAAGATGTTCGTCAGACTTAGGACAACCTTTTTGGAAAAGAAGTTCCTTAATGAAGGAACTGTTATCTTTAAGGTTGAACTTGATGAAATTCAATAGGTAGAAAGTTCGGGACATAATGTTGAACCTAAGTCAGATTTGATCATATCAGATCTGAAGCCTAGTAAACCCACACCATTAAAGCAATCTGACAGAGTATCCCTCCATCCAAATAGATACTATGGATTCTTAGTTTAGGATAGTGATCCCATCAAATTCGATAAGAATGATGAGGATCCGATCACTTATATGAATGTGATGCAGAGACCTGACTCTGAGAAATGGCTAGAAGCCATGAGATCCAAAATGGATTTCATGAAGGTTAATGATGTATGGACATTAGTTGACCCACTTGAAGGGGTTAAAATCATTGGATGTAAATGGGTCTTCAAAAGAAAGAGAGGCGCAGATGGAAAGATGGAGACCTATAAAGCCCATCTGATTGCCAAGGGATATCGTTAACATTATGGTATTGACTATGATAAGACATTCTCTCTTGTGGCAATACTCAAGTCCATTCGGATCATGCTTGCTATTGCTGTCCATCTGGACTATGAGATCTGACAGATGGATGTGATGATAGCTTTCCTAAATGAAAAGCTGATCGAAGAGGTGTATATGATACAACCTGAAGGATTCACATTCACGAATGAGTATAAGGTGTGCAAGCTTTAGAGATCCATTTATGGTTGAAGCAGGCATCTCGGAGTTAGAACATGTATTTTGATAAAGTGATCAAAACGTATGGCTTTGTTAAGAACAGAGAAGAATTCTGCATTTATAAATGGGCAAATGGTCCAGCAATGGTATTCCTTATTTTGTACGTGGATGATATTTTCTTAATCGAAAATGATGTCCCCACATTACAAGAAATAAAAGTCTGATTGTCATCACAGTTCTCTATAAAAGACTTAGGTGAAGCATCCTACATCCTAGGGATGAAGATCTATAGGGATAGATCTAAAAGGATGCTTAGTATATCCCAATCCACGTACATAGAAATTATGCTGAAGAGGTTCAGCATGGAGAATTTCAAAAAGGACTATCTTTCGATAGACCAAGAAATTTCTCTCTCTAAGAAGGATTGTCCGATAACTCCTGAAGAGAGAGCATATGAGTAGAATTTCATATGCTTCGATAGTGGGGTCTATTATATATACAATGATATGTATGAGACCAGACGTGGCATACTCACTAGGAGTAGTGAGTAGATATTAGTCTAATCCTAGAGAAAATCACTGAAAGGTGGTTAAAACCATCTTTAAGTATTTGAAAAATACTAAAAACCAATGGTTGGTTTATGGTGAGTTAGATCTGAAGCTTATGGGGTTTACAGACTCCAGCTTTCAATCTAATCATGATGACAGTAAAAGTGTGTCAGAGTATATCTTTACTCTAAATGGTGGAGCCATCTACTGAAAAAGTTTCAAGCAGCATACGGTGGCTGACTCTATTTGCGAAGCAGAGTACATGGCAGTATTAGATGCAGCAAAGAAAGCTGTGTGGCTGAGGAAGTTCATCATCAAGCTCGGAGTAGCACCCTCCATTGATGGTCCAGTCCTGCTCTATTGCGACAGCACTGGTGCCATAGCTTAAGCAAAGAAATCGAAGGCACACCAGCGAACAAAGCATATTCTGCACCACTTCCATTTGATCCATGAGATCATGGATCGTGGTAATGTCAACCTTCAGAAGATCGATGGAAAGGAGAACCTAGTTGACCCCTTCACAAAAGCCCTGGCAATCAAGGAGTTCGACAATCATAAGTCGAAGATGGGTATTAAATATTGTGCCGAGTGGATTTAGGATAAGTGAAAGTTATTGAAAATTATATCCCAAAGTCAATCGTCAGTCTGTTGATGGTTGAGAAGTCAATCATCAGTTTGTTGACGGTTGAGATATTATAATTAATTTATTAATTAATGAAAAAAATTTTGGCATCTTTTTTCATCACAAGTTTACATCTTCTAATGAACTCCATTGTTGTGATGAAGTCCTTAGGACTATTTAGTTTCGATAAAGAGAGGATTTATCGATTAGTCCTTAAATTTGTTCATGACCAAATGATAGGCTGTTAATTAGGACGACAGCGTCTATCGAGCATAGGTCGCTATATGCCATATAAGTTGGTTGTCCTCTTAACCAAGGTGTATGGAGACACTGGTATGGCATACAGATGAGATGTATGGGTATATCTGTTAGATATATGTGCCCTAGAAGCCAGAATTGGCTGACACTTGTAATACACTTCTAGGGGCAAAATTGTAATTTTGACTATAATTAATGAAATGGGTTATTTTCTATCACACATGTGTATTTAGTGTCTGTGATACATCCTTTGAGTTAATGGTAATGATAATTCATATTTTCAAGAGTTGAAAATTTAAGACATGAATAATCATTATTAACTCATAAACAGCTCCCGACCATAGGATCATCACGAGGATGGTGATTGATCCGGAAGGTTGGTGTACGATCGCTTCTCTTTAGTAGATGCGTCTTGAGTCTACGGTGTGGAGACACCGGAGCGAGAGTACAGGTACTCGTTAGAGAACGAGGGCACTGAGCGTGACCACCTCGAGTAGTCATTAGAAAGTCTACCTTCTCGTCAATGACTGACTCGATGCTGCAGTAGTGTGTCTGGTTCTTTGACCTGAGATGCATCGGCAGTTCACCTTGAGGGTGTTATAGTTTGACTACACCATTACTCGGTCTCCTAGCCATATGGAACCCTGAGGTGTATGTTGGCTATGACATGTTCATTGTAGGAACTGGATTGCATCAAGATGGGATCTATCTACCTCGGTGGTAGAGGAGTAGCCCTATGATGATCATGAGAATCAAGTCCTGAAGCCCATGGCCATGGCAGAGTGAAATAATAGAAAGAGTTTCTATTTAGATTTTCACATTGGACTCGAATCGAATGATTACATCATATGACAGAGACTAGGGTTTGACGAGTTCACCTTAACCCTAATCTGATCGGGGCTCAAGATAGAAGAACTGAATCACATAGGTAGCTGCACCAAGAGGTTCGCATTCAGCCCTGATGGGTTGCCACCATATACTGCTAGGTGTCACTGGTGGATTTTGGGAGCAATTAGAATGATTTAGATGATCGATCATTCTAGCTGTTCGAATCAGAAGAGTTCTGATCCATCGAAAGGAGTTTCGATGATATCTATGATAGAGATCATGACATATCCCATTACCATACAGAACTGAACCTAACTGGGTCACACAAACAAGGGTTTGAATCTGGTGATCATCAATTGAACTGATCTAGTTCAATTGATCTGAATGAGATTCAATTAGGTTCAAGGAAATCGTGCTAGCACTCGATTGAACCTAACGTTCTTCTTTTACTATCATCAAAATAAGTTGTCCTGACTGAGCCAAAGGAGTTTGTGCTCAATCAGAGGCCTTCATATGGTCTGACTGGAGGTTGTCCAAGTCAGAATAGGTTGTCTTATTTGTAAGATATTACCTGCCATTTTTGGTCACCTGCCATTTCTTGTTCTTTGACTTTGGTCAAAAGTCTACCTTTGACTGGTCAAACGTTGACCATTCATCCTTTGACTTTTGACCACATGTCATGCACCTATTGGAGAGCTGGTGGGGGCCTGTCCCCCTGCCAGAACCTGGCAAGGAGAAGGGCACACGCCAAGGGTGGCGTGAGCCCAAGTAGGAGGCGCCTAGGAGTCCTTGTTGGACAAGGACTCCACCTCCCTTTTGGATTCCAATTAGAGTTCTACTAAGAATCCAGTTTGACTGGTCTTAGGCGCCCTCTAAGGAGGAATCCAGGGGTCTCTATTCCAACCAATCAGATTTAGATCTGATTTCACAAAGAGGTTGTGATTGGTTGAGAGGAAGAGGAGTTGGATCACAAGAGGTCTATAAATAAGACCCTGCGCCCAACCCTAATTCCAATGAGATTTCCCACACCCCAAGGCTGCCTCTCCCCTCCTTCTCCACGCCATAGTCTCTTCTCCCCATGCTCTCCACGTCCAAAATGTTTTGGATTTAGTTTGGTGCGATTCAGATCAAGGAAAGGCGATCAAAAGCAAGAAGGCTGCGCTGTTGCAAAAGGACGACTGCAGATCTTCAAAAGAGTTTTGAAGATCCTCCAGATCAGATCCAGATCTGATTTTTGGAGGTGTGATAGAGAAGAAGAGGATCTCTAGATCCAACCCAAGTGGATACCGGTAGAGGCCAGGCGCTTGCGTGGCTAAGATCCAGAACCTTCCGCTGCAATCAGGATCATCTACAGGGCAATAGGATTACCCAAATTAGGTAAATTGAATTTAATTTAATTTATCTTGTTTTATTTTATTTATTAAAATAATAAGAATCAGATCTGAAATATATCAAGATCTGATTGAGATCAAGAAAAAATTTTTGAAATATATCTCTTGATCTAATCAGATCTGGACGAACCTGGATCGGAAAATCAGGATTTCTCTTCAACATCATCATTGAACATGACCAACTTCAGAGCATTCTGTTGTCGAGAATGTCTCTGATGGGATATAGGTAAAAGTATTTCTTAGACCTGAGATCACCTCAGTAACTTGCAAGCAACTCATCGTGCTTTGGTATTGGACTAACTAAATTTCTAATTAAGCAATGGAAGGCTTCTAGGCACAGTCAAGTACTTATGAAGTCGAAATGTGATCAAGATGGAATTGACCACTCCAAAAGTTGGAGAAGAATGTATCATTGTATTTCAATATAGCGAAACCTTGGCCAGGATAATCCATCAAATAAATTTGGTATTTTGAAATACAATGTGGACAACCTGATCAGAGTTGACAATTGAACTCTGATGTGTCCTATGAGCATTATGGTCAAGGAGATGAATTATATGGAAACTATATCCGCATGGGTTCTAAGGATGGTATTCTACGCCTTCGACCTATCCGACCATCGGATATCATTGCTAGATGATAATTTTGATTGGCATAGTAATTTATTCCTATGCTACTGGCTTAGATTCGGACCTATGAGGTTACACATATTAGAGCTTACGATCTGATCGGATGGTTGATCAATGATTAAGAATCGTTCAAGGGTTAAACAATCAATACGATTGGTGTTTAACCTAGTGTAGGTGTTACAGGAGGATTGATTAGCAATTGGATTACTAATTGGCAAAATTTGATTAAGTCAATAAGCTGATATTAAGTATAATTTAATTAGATTTGGTTTGGGCTTGATTGGATCAAGTCTAATTAGTTTATTGAATAAGCCAAGTGCAAGGAAGAACTAGTCCTAGTCTAACTAAGATTTGGATTAACCTAATTTTTTAATTTAATTAGAAAATAAATTAAAATTAAATTAAATTTAATTAAGTTCTTAAATGGGTTAGGGTCTTTTTTAATTAGGTTGGTTTAATCTTGATTTTATTTGGTTAAAAGATCTTGTTTGACCAAGTCAAAATAGGAGTCCCAATGTGACTGAGACTCCCTATCTCTTTGCACCACCTTGGTCCCAACGCCCTCGATACCTATTTTTTAGATAATTTTTGTGGAAAATCTCTTTCTTCCTAATTTTCATGCCCCCTCTCTCCCTCCAAGCCATATATGGAAGTTAGGTGGAAGACCAAGTCAAAGGAGGAATTGGTTTTGCTTAGAATTCTATGAGATAGAATCCTTGTTGACCAAAACATCTTTTCTTGAGGGTCATCCTCTCTTTTAATTAATTCTTCTCTTATTTTACAAAAATATTTTTTTTTTTGTACGCCCTCTCTTACTGGTTCATGCCAAAAATTGTGGAGGAGGTGCCTAAGAGTTGGGTGCCCTAACAACTTCCCATGTTTGGATATTCCTAGTCTAGAAATTTGACCTAACTTGGACTCTTCTTTTTCCCAATTTATTGGATGAATTTTCCTCTAATTCTTTCATAGAATATAGAGCTTTGAAAGAGATTTGGGGTGTGCAAAAATCAGAGAAAGAGGGTCCTTGGGCATGGGAGTTCCATAGGCACCAAACTAGGTGTCTAGGTGAGAGAAAAGAGAAGAAGAAGAGGATCTTCTTCTAGGGTTGTTTTATTTTCAATCTCTCCTCCTTTTTTTTGAGTTATTTTAAGAGAGTCTCAAATCAGCAAACTCTCATCTTCCTTCTCATATTTTGGAGAGTCCAAATTTTGAAGAAGAAAGCATCGGATCGACCGTCGAAGAAGGATCAGCACAGTACTAGCATGCTGTGCTGATTTCCTGCATCGGACTTCAGATCAGAGATCGTAGGCTCGTGTAGATGACTCCTAGAGGCTGGATGCGTATATGGCTCATGACTTGATCCTCAAGCCTGGATCAGCAAGTTAGAACGTCTAAACTTGTTCAGATAATAGATCTGATCTATAAACTTCATACTTGCATTTGATGTAGTATAGATCTAGGTTGATTTGATCAAACTTTTTTTTTCTTATTTGATTTTAATTTTTAATTTAATATCATGGCTTAATCATGTAATAGATCCAAGATCTAGGTGTTTACATGATTATTTAAATAAATTTTAGATTTATTTAAGTCTTCTGCTGTAAAATCTTGAAAAGTTTCAAGATGTACCTGTGAAATCGTAGATCTGGTTTGTTCAGTTTCACACCCACTTCTAGTTAGTTTTGGAAAGAAATTTGATTTGGTCAAATTAGACAAGTATTTTTTTGTCTAGGACTCTATTTGATAGAGTCCTATAATTTCAAAACTCTATCTCTCTCTTTGGAAATAAACTCTATGCCTCCCATATTATTGTGTACCCTCTTCCCATCTTTTTAGGCATTATTTTGTTGGTTCTCCATGTTGAGAAAGGGTTGGAGGTGGCGTCCAAAAGTTGGATAACACCAAGAGTCTTTCTAAGACTAGGTTTTAACTTAGTCTTAGTTGTTTGTCATGGGGTGCCTCCTTTATAGGAGATATGGATGTGAGAAATCATCAGGAATTCCATAAAAATAGAGAGAAGGGAGATGGAGGCATGCGAGGTTGCTGCTCCAAGCAATTGGGCATGAGAACTCCCCTTTCGAACAACCTTGTTTTTTGTCTTGCTGAAAGAAAGGTAAGGGTAGATTATCTTCTTTTGGTAGTTTCTTTCAAGGTTCTCTCTTCTTTAATTTTATGTGATTTTTTTATGAGAAAAATATGAGAGAGAGAGAGAGGGAGAGGGCATGGAGGATGGATGCTCCAAGAAGTTGGGGCATGGAGATCTCTTTTGGACATGATTTGATCATGTCCTAATGAGAAGAAAGAGAAGAAAAGATGGTCTTCTCTTAAGGTTCTTTTGAGAACATTTTCTTCTCAATTTTTGTGTGATTTTTTTATAAAAAAAATCAGAGAGGAAGAGATTTGAAAGCATGGAAAATTCTAAAAGAGAAGATCTCCTCTTGTCCTGGCATAAAGATATTTTTCTTAACCTTTTATTTTTTTGATTTTTGGAAGATCTAAAAGTTGGTTTTCTCTCTTATTCCTTCTCTTGTTCTTCATCTCTTAGAGTATCCAAGAGATCTAAAGAAAATTTTTTAAATTAATCATCAGGAGGGATCCGCGAGAAGCTAGTACTTCGAGCAAATCTTCGTTCGACGAACCTCTGATCTATATTACAGTCTTGTGTGGACTCTCCATAGAGGCCAGATGCACTGTGTGGCTCCAAGCAATAAAGGATAATGTTGATTTTTAGCTGCGGTATTCACGACCCGCACAAAGGTATGAGATCATATCTCTTATCTAACCTAGATTTAATCTAGGATATCTAGAATAGTTCTAGATCTTGGGTATTGATGTGATCAATAGCAATTTAATTTTATTTTTAGATTTATGCTTGCATCTTGATATATCATAAGTCCTAGATATAGGATTTAGTGATTAGATCATATGCATATTATAGATTAAATAGTTTAATCTATGTCTTTCGTTGCATCTTGTTTCAAAAAAGTTTCGAAATGTATGCACGAAATCCTACATGTTTTCTATTAGCGATGTTGACGCAGAAACTGGTCGTTGCCAGAATCCACTAGAGTGGAGGTCGATGAGATTGCCGCTGGAGATCTGCAAAACAAAGTTCCATCCAGAGCCGATGGGGGGTGGCTCCGACAGGACCCTCCGACGATCAAGTCAGCTATGGCCAACAGGAACGGAGTACTCGAGAATGATTTTCGTGGAGCTTAGAGTAGGAGAGGAGATCTTAGAGATCAGAGAGATCAGAGATTAGCATATCTGGAGGGTCCTTTTTATAGCGGAGCTTAATGGTGACAGCTGTAGCCGTATGTTGGTGGGCCGCTCGAGGTTCACCGGAATCAATCTCACGAGAAGGTGTCGTCTACAGCGAGTTGAGGGTGACAGCCATCGCCGCCTGACAAGGGGTCGCTGTCGCTTGCGGCGGACTGATGGTGATGGCTGCAGCTGTCTTGATGCTGAGCCGCTCGAGGCCGAATGAAGGGTTGAAGGGCTTCGACGTGTGCCTATTTCGGAGGAGTTTGGACTCCTGAAGAGGAAGCTCAGAAGGAGTTCGACTTCCGTAGGTGTTTGGCTGGAGGTGCGCGGCTAAGGCTCGATCACTGGAAAGTTCGATAGGAGCTCGGTCAGTGAGAAGTCCGACCCCTAAAGAAATTCGATCGAAGAGGAAGCTTGGAGGGAGTTTTGCTCCCACAGGCGCCTGGCTGGAACGACGCGAAGAGAGTTCGGCTCCTGTGGGAGTCTGATTGAAGCTCGACGGTTGAGTTCGACTAAAGCCTGACTGCTGAGAGTCCAAGGAGCTCGACCGCTAAGTAGTTCGGCCGGCTGAAAGGGTTCGATCCGGACGCTGGGAGTCCGAAGGAGCTCGACCGCTGAGGAGTTCGAAGGAGCTCGACCGGCTGAAGGGACGGTCGCTTAAGGAGTTCGACCGAGGGACGACCGCCAAGGAGTTCGACCGCTGAGGAATTTCATTAAAGCTCGACCGCTGAGGAGTCCAAAGGAGCTCGGCCGACTGAAGGGATGGCCGCTTGAGGAGTTCGGTCGAGGGACGACCGCCAAGGAGTTCGGTCGCTGAGGAATTCGTTAAAGCTCAACCGCTGAGGAGTTCGAAGGAGCTCGACCGACTGAAGGGATGGCCGCTTGAGAAGTTCGGCCGAGGGATGACCGCCAAGGAGTTCGACCGTTGAGAAATTTTGTTAAAGCTCGACCGCTGAGGAGTTTGGCCGACTGAAGGGGTTCGGCTCAAGACCCATCCCCTGAAGCTCTTCCGTGGATACTGGTTGCATTAAGCTGAGCATCGAACTAGACTTTTGCAGAAGTGGGGTTTATCCCCAACAGTAGCCCCCCCACTCCCGAGTTTGAAACTCGAAGGAAGGGAGTGCAGAAAAGGCGACTGATGAAGTCTTCTTTTGGGCTCCGTGCTGGTTCAGGTCGAAGCTCGGGGGAGATCTCATCTCCAGCTAAAGTTGATGTCGAAGTTGAGGCCCGAAGGAGATCTCATCTCCAATTGAGGTTGAGGTAGGCTTCATCCACTACGATCGAGGTTGGAGGTTAAGCTCCTTGAGGGCGATATTGTATCCAGCAGTCGAGGTTAATACGAGCGCTCGGGAGAGATCTGATCTCAGGATGACGTTGTCTTCGATCTTATCTCTGGCTGGGGTTGTCTCGACCGCTCGGGAGAGATCTTATCTCTAGCCGAGGTTGAAGTTGAAGCTCTGCAGTCGAGGTTGACACGGTCGCTCGGGAGAGATCTTATCTCCTACGACCGAGGTTGATGCGGGCTCTCGAGGGAGATCTTATCTCCTGCAACCGAGCTTGGACTGGATGCTCGGGGGAGATCTTATCTCTTGCTGAGGTTGGCTTGGTTGATCGAGAGAGATCTTATCTCTGGCTGAGGTTGTCAACAGTCGCTCGGGAGAGATCTTATCTCTAGCCGAGGTTGACTCGGTCGCTCGAAGGAGATCTTATCTCCTACGGCCGAGGTTGATGCGGGCTCTCGGAGGAGATCTTATCTCCTGCAGTCGAGCTTGGCCCGGACGCTCGGGGGAGATCTTATCTCCTACCGAGGTTGGCTTGGTCGATCAGGAGAGATCTTATCTCTGACCGAGGTTGTCAACAGTCGCTCGGGAGAGATCTTATCTCTAGCCGAGGTTGACTTGATCGCTCAGGAGAGATTTTATCTCTAACCGAGGTTGTTGCTCGCGTTAGGACGAGGTTCTCCTCCTGTTCCTAACGGGCTGTGGGGGCACATAAGAGCCGCTGTCAGGGTCTCTCCTCTCATCTCATCCTTGGTGAATGAGGCCTTCGCTCAGGAGAGATCTTATCTCTAGCCGAGGTTGTTGCTCGCGTTAGGACGAGGTTCTCCTCCTATTTCTAACGGGCTGTGGGGGCACATAAGGGCCGCTGTCGGGGCCTCTCCTCCCATCTCGTCCTTTGTGAACGAGGCCTTCGTGCGGAAGAGATCTTATCTCCAGCCGAGGTTGACTCGATCGCTCGGAAGAGATCTTATCTCTAGTCGAGGTTGTTGCTCGCATTAGGATGAGGTTCTCCTCCTATTCCTAACGGGCTGTGGGGGCACATAAGGGCCGCTGCCAGGGCCTCTCCCCCCATTTCATCCTTTGTGGATGAGGCCTTCGCTCGGGAGAGATCTTATCTCTAGTCGAGGTTGACTCGGTCGCTTGGGAGAGATCTTATCTCTAGTCGAGATTGTCGACGGTCGCTCGGGAGAGATCTTATCTCTAGCTGAGGCTGTTACTTGCGTTAGGATGAGGTTCTCCTCCTATCCCTAACGGGCTGTGGAGGCACATAAGGGCTGCTGTCAGGGCCTCTCCCCCATCTCATCCTTCGTGAACGAGGCCTTCGCTCGGGAGAGATCTTATCTCTGATCGAGGTTGTCATCGATCCCTCGGGAGAGATCTTATCTCTGACCAAGGTTGAAGGTCTTTGACCTGCTCGTGTTAGGACGAGGTTCTCCTCCTGTTTCTAACATGGCAACTATCGACTGCTTCTTCCCTATCATCATATTTTTGCACCCAAAAATAATATTATTGAAAGAAAAGAATTTTATTGAAAGAAAGTTACTGGCAACGCATTCCCGAGTTTCTTGTGTTTCAAGGTCGTGGTAGCGTTATTCTTCCGCGTCTCTTCATTCGAACGACCTTTTCTAAATGCTGGCCTCCTCAATTTGGAGCATGCTTCTCCCAACGCTGGGAGGTGTCGAATCATCGATATACCAAGTTCCTCCCCGGGGTAACATTGATGATGCCGTAAGGCGGCCGACCTTATTATTTTCGATTATGGCAGCGCCCTTAGCCAATCTTCTCCTATCGAAGGAATTTACCCAGCCGCTTCTTCCTGACGAGCTCCTCAATTTCATCTCGGAGCTGGATGCATTCCTTAGTGTCGTGGTCGTGATCGCGATGGTAGAGGCAGTACTTGCTTCGATCGTGCTTGTTCAGAGAAGATCGTAACCCTTCTGGTCTTAGCAGCTGGTTCTTAACTTCGGTGAGAATCTGAGTTCGAGGAGCATTGAGGGGGGCGTAGTCGCGGAACCTTCCGGGAGGAGGGCTTCTTTGTGCCCCTCTATCGGGGCTTCCTCGATGGCGAG
Organism: Cocos nucifera; assembly: GCA_006176705.1. Lineage (NCBI taxonomy): Eukaryota > Viridiplantae > Streptophyta > Magnoliopsida > Arecales > Arecaceae > Cocos > Cocos nucifera. The sequence goes on from QRFJ01000151.1 coordinate 146,160, forward strand.
CTCGAGGAGTTCGGACCCGCCTGCTTTCGGAGGAAGTTCGTGAGTGTGGCCGAACTTCGCTCGGCTCTCCATGGTCCGCCAGCCGCTCTCTTAAGGCTTCTTCATCCTTCAACTTGAAGGCTTCCTCCGCACGAACATATCTCTCGGCCTGAGACAGCAGATCGGTGAAGTTTTTGGGATACTTTTTTTTCAGGAAGAACAGCAAGTCATTTTTCTGAAGGCCGTCCTTGAGCGCAGCCATCGCAACAGACTGGTCCAAGTTCCGGACCTCCAATGCCACAGTGTTAAATCGGGTGACGTAAGCCCGGATGGATTCTTCCGCTTCTGCTTGACATTCATCGGAGAATCTGAACCTCAGCATGGACATCGGCTGCTGATGAAGTGAGCCATGAATAGACTACTCATCTGATCAAAAGAAAAGATCATACTTGACTTTAATACCGAGTACCAATTTCTAGCTACTCCCTTTAAGGTAGATGGAAAAGCTCGGCACAGTATGGCGTCTGAAGCACCGTGGAGTAGCATCATGGCACGGAAGGCCTCCAGATGATCAACCAGATCAGAAGTTCCATCGTAGCTTTCCAGTTGAGGAAGCTCGAAGTTTGGTGGAATGGGTTCTTGCATGATTTGAAGGGAGAAAGGAGGTTCAACGTGGAAGTCAGCATGATGAGCCGGAGTGACGTGGCCGAGCTCTTCAATCCATCGGTCCATCTTTCATAGTCTGTGATAAAGGGCATCATCCTGATCGCAGATCTTGGGGGACTTTCGGTTACAAGCGAGAAAGGTCTCCTCCAGAGGAGAACCATGTTTGGGCACACCGGTCCGAGTACCCTTTCCTAGGGCCGATTCTCGACATCCGAATGACGGATTTTCTAGTGGAGTCACCATCGGAGATTGCTGCATGGCCCACATTGCATCTACAAGGCCATGGATCTGTTGGACAAGCAGGTTAAACTACTCCACATTTACCGTGGGTATGGGTGGAACCTGAGTTGTCGGGGCTGAAGCAGGGGCAGATGGATCTGGATGGGATCGGGATGCGGAGGCTGTCGATCGTCGAGTCGAGGCTCTCCTAGGAGGCATTTTTTCCTTAGGAGAGGGCTCTGATGAGGAAGAAGAGAGATCTCCGGAGAGAGAGGAATCATCATCGAGCACTCCTTTATGAATAAGGAAACCTCGGAGGTTCGGGGTGCCCTCCTTCTAGCGCCAATCTGTTGACGCAGAAACTGATCGTCGTCGAAATCCGCTGGAGTGGAGGACGATGAGGTCGCCGTCAGGGACCTACAAAACAAAGTTCCATCCAGAGTCGGTGGGGGGTGGCTCCGGTAGGACCCTCCGATAATCAAATCATCTCTGGCTAGTAGAAATGGAGTGCTCGAGAATGATTTCCATGGAGCTTAGAGTAGGAGAGGAGATCTTAGAGATCAGAGAGATCAGATATTAGTATATCTGGAGGGTCCTTTTTATAGCGGAGCTTGATGGTGACAACTGTAGCCGCATGTTGGCAGGCCGCTCGAGGTTCGATGGAATCAGTCTCATGGGAAGGTGTCGTCTGTAGTGGGTTGAGGGTGACAGCCATCACTGCCTGACAGTAAGTCGCTATCGCTTGTGGCGAACTGATGGTGATGGCTGTAGCTATCTTGATGCTGAGCCGCTTGGAGCCGAATGAAAGGTTGAAGGACTTCGACGTGTGCCCATTTTAGAGGAGTTCGGACTCCTGAAGAGGAAACTCGGAGGGAGTTCGGCTTTCGTAGGCGTCTGGCTGGAGGTGCACGGCTAAGGCTCGGTCATTAGGAAGTTCGGTAGGAGCTCGATCGGTGAGAAGTCCAGCTCCTGAAGAAATCCGATCGAAGAGAAAGCTTGGAGGGAGTTTCGCTCCCGCAAGCACCTAGCTGGAATGACACGGAGAGAGTTCAGCTCTTGCGGGAGTCTGACTGAAGCTCGACGGTTGAGTTCGGCTAAAGTCCGACAGCTGGAAGTCCAAAGAGCTCGGCCGCTAAGTAGTTCGACCAGCTGAAGGAGCTCGGTCCGGACGCTGGGTGTCTGAAGGAGCTTAACCACTGAGGAGTTCGAAGGATCTCGGCCGACTGAAGGGATGATCGCTTGAGGAGTTCGATCGAGGGACGACCGCCAAGAAGTTCGACCGCTGAGGAATTCTGTTAAAGCTCGACCGCTGAGGAGTCCAAAGGAGCTCGGTCGACTGAAGGGATGGCCGCTTGAGGAGTTTGGCCGAGAGACGACCGCCAAGGAGTTCGGCCACTGAGGAATTCTGTTAAAGCTCGATCGCTGAGGAGTTCGGTCGGCTGAAGGGGTTCGACTGAAGACCCATCCCCTGAAGCTCTTCCGTGGCTACTGGTTGCATTAGGCTGAGCATCGAACTAGACTTCGACAGGAGCGGGGTTTATCTCCAACAAATGATATCAGAGCATCTAGGTTCTTTTATAACATGATCATATTTATATTAAAATAAATCTAGAAATAAAAATTAAAGATCGCACACACTGATATAAGGTTGTCCTATTGTAAGGTTAATTCCTTACAATGAAAAGGTTGTCCTAGCATCTAAATTTTTTGAATCATGAATAAATTAGATATGATCTAAAAAAATTTATGATTCATTTTTTTTAATTTTGAATCTAAAATAAATAGATGTTAGATCTATTTTAAATTATGTAGATTAGATTTAAATAATATCATATTGCATATACTGATTATAAGATTGTCTTGCTGTAAGATTTACACCTTACAATGGAGAGGTTGTCCTAGTATGTGTTGATCTGAATAACCTAAATCATAAATATATTAGATAAGATCTAAGTAATTTATAATTTATTTTTAAATTTTAAATTTAAAATTAAATGGTTTATGATCTGATTTTGATAATTTAGATGAGATTCATATGATGTGTATCATGTTTTAGTCTACATCCTCTAGTTGCATATGTTGATATGTAGCTTTATTTTTTAAATCTAAAATTTATATATTTGATATATTTATTTTATAGAATTTAAATTGAGAACTTACTTTCTGCAAAATCCAAGATTCAAAATTTTAGGATATGATCTAAACATTGAAATAAATCAGATCTAAAATCATGAATTGAATTTGATTCAATGTAAATTATTTACACTTGAAATTAGAAGCTAATTTTGCTATTCCAAACCCAACCCATAAGCCTTAAACTTAATTAAGAATTAAGCGATTATTTAGGATCTTAATTTGTAATTTGAAGATCCCAAGATAATTTCATAAAACATGGATTAAAGGATAATGGGTTAGCTTTGATCAAGTCATTAACTAGGTTAGACCTAGGGTTAGATTAAATATAGACTATGTTAAGAAATTGATCAAACCTAATAGTTAATTAAGATTAGGTCATTTCTTTCTATAGATCAATTCAATAGTTATAGTTGATCAAAGTCCATACATCTAACAAATGGATACTAATCGTAGCTCAGTGGTTGCATCCGAGTCTTTAGGCAGATCAAATCAAAATTGATAAATCGATTGATGTCTAAAATAAGTTTGACATCCCCAGACTAGTAGTTTTTAATTGGCAGCCTGCTTACTTAGCCATTTCTGATGGTATCTAAGGCAAGCTTTGGCAGACCCTCCCACCGATCTCACTTATCTGGCCAATGTGGTTAATCAGCTTTTGATTAGATTACTTATTGATTCGTGCTAATCCATGTTAAATAAAAAATCAATGAGACTGATTTTATTCAGTGAGATTGATTTAGGTACCCATGGACCGAAATTGATCCTAATCCTCATCAATGACTTGAGAAGTCAATAGAAGGATTTGATTTAGTAAAATCAGTGGGAGATATTTTGTCTATGTCTTCTTTATCCTTAAATCACTAATAATTTAAATTTTCTAAAATTATTAAATTCCTGAAATAACAAAATTATGGGGATAACTAAGTCATAGCATCTCATTAAGTTGGATGATAATAGGTCCATTAACTCAATAATCATTGGAGGTCCAAAAGTCTGGTGCTTATTGACTAATGAAATTATTATTCATAATATGATAACTCGGAAGTGTCTCTCTAATGGTGGTTAGGTTGATTAGCCAAAGTTGGGCTTAATCATTCATTGGTTAGATGCACTAAGTATGGTCATGTTAATGGTTGGACCTAACCGGGTCCTTACAATGGAGGCCAAAGCCTACTGATTAAGTTTCTAGGGCAAAATTAAATTAGTAGTTGTTTGGAAAAATAATTGATTAAAGAAGCCACCCGTAGATGCACATGGATTGACCGGCCAAAGTCGGACTTATGTGCAGTCTATATGGATACTAGTACTTGCTAGAGAATTAAAGTAATTCTTCGAATTAAAGGTAAAGGCTATCAGTTCGTATAAAATAGTGGAAGAACCTTTAGACTAAAGTTCAAGTCTTTAGGCTTAAAATAATTCATATACATTAGATCTTTATTCTCTTTTCTTTAGATTAAGGCTAAACCTTAATTGCTCCAATCACTATTAGATAGTGATGACTTATGGGATCCAACTTCAATAATTATTATCGAAAGTTAAATTTAGTTCAGCAACACAAATGGGTTCGTGCTGGAGCTTGCAAGTCCAGTCAAAATAAAAGATCTAAGATTAACTGATTCAAGTAGAGCACTTCTATTGTAAGAAGCAATGTCATAGGAAGAAAAATTATCTTGCTTCCCTTGATCCTAACCGACTAAATAAGAGAAAGAAGCAAAGAGTTGCCCACAAGGATATTATATAATAACATCTTATAATTTCTCTGTATGTAATTCTACTAACTAGGTATTGGATATCGGTAGTCTTATGTAATTTATTGCAAGGACTACAAGTAGAAACTTTGAAAATGGTAAGAGAATCCCAAATGTCTAAGATGGAAGCCCTATTCCAATCCTAGCTTATGAAATTATCGAACATGTTTTCAAGATTTGTTATTTAGAATGACTATCACTATTGTCCATCATTTATAATGAATGTAATCTTTGTTGGCCTTTTGGCCAAAGATGATCATCATTTATTTCTAAAGAAGATTATTAATGTTACAATAATACATGGATAATAAAGAAATGACATTTAACATTTACATAATTTGTTAATTGTAATTTACACATTTAATAAACATCCAAGTTAGATAATATCAAGAATGTCTACCTTTGGCATTATAGGCTTAGTCATGTTAACAAGAACAAGATAAATAGATTAGCTTAAGAGAAAAACTTCGACATCGATGATTGTGAATCATTGATGACCTGTGAGTCTTATTTTCTTGGGAATATTATAAAGTCAGCTTTTACTGAAAAAGATAAATGAGTTGATGAAGTTTTAAGTCTTATACATAATGATGTATATGGACCTATAAACTTAAGTGCCAGAGAAGGATATCGATATTTTATTATAAATGACCTATCTAGGTATGGGTGCGTCTAGCCTAAATCATTTGAGCCTGAATCATTTGAAATATTCAAATGATTCAATAATGAAATTAAAAAATAAACTAAAAAAGGTATTAGAACTCTTTGATCAAATCGAGGAGATGAATACTTATCCAATGATTTTTTGACTTATCTAGGAGAGAATAGGATTCTCTCATAGTGGACTCCTTTCGAAACACTGTGTGTCGGAAAGAAGAAATCAAATTTTATTAGACATGGTTCGATCCATGATGAGATTTACTAGTTTGTCTGTTTCATGGTTAAGCTCTTAAGACTACTTGTTTTACTCTAAAAATTTATACTAAGTAAATCTATTACAAAGACTCCATATGAGATATGGATCGGGCATAGACCTAGACTCTCTCACCTTTGGATTTGGGGTTGATTGGCCTATGTCAAAAGTTTGCACATAGATAAATTTAGATCTTGGTCCAATAGGTGTTTAAGGGTCATTAGTTCTACCATGCTGAAGAACATAAGATGTTCATCAGTATTAAAATATTTTTTTTTAAAAAAAAAGTTTTTTAGAGAAGGAATTGATATCTAAAAAGTTGAACTTAAGAAAGTTCAATCGGTAGAAAGAACTGACATAATCTAGTAAATCTACAAAACAGGATTTAATTAGATCAAACCTAGAGCCCATTAAAGAGGCATCTTTAAAGAGATCCGATAGAGTACCACGTTAGCTGGATAGATATTTCGATATTTCAGGTCTAGGATGGCGATCCTATTGAGCTCGATAAGAACAACAAGAATCCAATCATTTATATGGATGCTATGAAGAGGTCTAACTCTAAGAAGTGACTTTAAGCCATCAAATCCAAATTAGAGTTCATGAAAATCAATAGTGTGTAGACACTAGTTGATTCACCTGAAGGGATAAAATTCATTGGATGTGAATAGATTTTCAAAAGGATCAGAGTAGCACAGACGGGAAGGTAGAGACCTATAAAGCCTATTTAGCTATTATCTTAAGGTTAGAATATACGTTTTAAACATGTCTTTATTATGAATGAAGAGAAACCTTGCATTTGAAAGTGACAAAAGGTTCTGTAGTGTTATTCCTTGTGTTGACTGTAAATGGCATTCTCTTAATCAGGAATGATATTTCAGCATTACAAGGAATAAAAGTTTAGCTGTCATCTTATCTAATTCATGTATAAAATCACACATGATATACTCACTAAAGGTAGTGAGTTAATACCAGTCTGATCCAGGTAAGAACCACTGAAAGATTATATAGATAATCCTTAAGTATTTAAGAAATACTAAAGTTCAGTGACTTAAATAAAGAGATACTGACTTAAAACCAATGGAATATTTTGATTTCAGTTTTTAGTTAGATCAAGATGACTGCAAGAGAGTGTCGGATCATGAATTTATCCTAATTGGAGGAACAATCTATTAGAAAAGTTCCAGACAGAAAATTATAGCCTATTCTATTAGTAATGTAGAGTACATCATGATAGATGATGCTACCTTGTAGGCATGCAGTTGCTAATGTTCATTAGTAGGTTAGGAGTGACACCCTCCAATGATGGTCCAATCCTATCATAGCACTGGAGCTATAGCTCAGACTAAAGAACCAAAGGAACAGCATACTTTATATTGCTATCACCTTTGATTTTAGATCAGGATGACATCGATCTTTAGAAGATCGATGGAAAAAAAGAACTTGACCAACCTATTTGCTAAGACCTCGAAACTAAGAAGTTCTACAAGCTCAAATAGAAGATAGGATATTTGATATCATTCTAATTGACTTTAGTCCAAGTGGGAGTTGTTAGAAAATGTGTCCTAAAGCTAATCATCTAAGTCATAGATGATTGAAATTAGTATATGAATTATCTAATAATAATAGTTATTTGGCTTATTCATCATGAAAGTTTTATCTTCCTTAAATAAACTCTTATCTTATTATGAAGTCCTTAGAATTATAATTAATTGATAAAGAAGAATTTATTAGATGGTTCTTAAATTATTCACAATCAAATGATAAGTTATTAATAAGGATAATAATTTATCGAGAATATATCACTATATATCATATGCATTGGTTGTCCTCGTAACCAAGTGGTGTGGAGACACTGGTATGACATGTAGATAAGATGTAGGAGTATATCTGCACTGAACATGATCAATGTAGTACTTTACTGTCAAGAGTAGTCAGCTAAGATCAATGGATATAAGTATCTCTCCGACCTGAGATCACCGTAGTGACTTGCAAGCAACTTATTGTACTTTGGTGCCAACCTACCTATATTTCTAATATAGCAATGTAAGATTTTTGGATATAGTCAAGTACTTGTAGAGTCGGTGTGTGAGTTAAGATGGGATTGACAACTCCTAATTAATTTCAAAAAGTGAACATCTTACTATATTTTAATTTAGCAAAATCTAGGCCTGGGTAATCCTCGTGAGGAGTCACAAAACTTGCAAAATTTTGAAACATAATATGGATGACTTATATGAATATTGATAGCTAACTCGATATCATTCTAAGCATTATTGATCAAAGAGATGAATTATACGATAACTATAGGCCAGGGTTCTAAGAATATTGCTTTGCATACATTCGACTTATCTAGACGTCGGGTACCACTGCTAGATGGTTATTTCAATTGGTACAAAAATTGATTCCTATGCTACCAGCTTAGGTTCAAACCTATGGAGTCACACACAAGAGATTGTAATCTAATTAGATGGTTGATCGATGATTAAGATTCGTTCTAAGATCAAACAATTAATATGATTAATGTTTGACCTAATGCAAGTATTGCAGAAGGATCGATTAGTAATTAGATTGCTAATTAATTCAATTGGATTGAGCAATCAGGTTGAGATCAGGTCTAATTAAATTAAATTCAATTAGAATTAGTTTAAACTTAATTGAATTAATTTTAATTGGTTTATTGGATAAGTCAATTGCAAGAAAGAATAAGTTCATGTTCAATTAGGACTTGAGTGCACCTAATTTTTAATTTAATTAAAAATTAAATTAGATTTAAATTTGATTTAATTTAATTTATTTAGGCTTCTAATTAGATTAGAAATGTCTATTAATTAGGTTGACCTAAAACTAATTTGAGTTGGATTCAAAATAGTTTTGACTTAGTCAAAGTAGAAGAGTACTAGTTAGACTAGGACTCCTCTTCCCTTACGCCACTAACAAGATCTCAAATCCATGCTATATTTTTGTTCACCTTCCCCTTTTTGGAATTTACATGAGTTTTTCCCATGCCTAAGAAAGGTGTTCCACACCCACTTCTAGTTGGTTTTGGAAAGAAATTTGATTTGGTCAAATTAGACAAGTATTTTTTTGTCTACGACTATTTGATAGAGTCCTACAATTTCAAAACTCTATCTCTCTCTCTATGGAAATAAACTCTACACCTCTCATATTGTTGTGTGCCCTCTTCCCATCTTTTTAGGTATGATTTTTCTGGTTCTCCATGTTGAGAAAGGGATGGGGGTGGCATCCAAAAGTTGGATGCCACCAAGAGTCTTTCTAAGACTAGGTTTTGACCTAGTCTTAGTTGTTTGTCATGGGGTGCCTCTTTTATAGGAGATATGGATGTGAGAAATCATCAAGAATTCCATGAAAATAGAGAGAAGAGAGATGGGGACATGGGAGATTGCTGCTCCAAGCAATTGGGCATGAGATCTCTCCTTTTGAACAACCTTGTTTTTTGTCTTGCTGAAAGAAAGGTAATAGTAGATTATCTTCTCTTGGTGGTTTCTTTTAAGGTTCTCTCTTCTTTATTTTTATGTGATTTTTCTATGAGAAAAATATGAGAGAGAGAGAGGGAGAAGGCATGGAGGTCTCTTTTGAACATGATTTGATCATGTCCTGATGAGAAGAAAGAGAAGAGAATATGGTCTTCTCTTAAGGTTCTTTTGAGAACCTTTTCTTCTCAATTTTTGTGTAATTTTTTTATGAAAAAAATAAGAGAAGAAGAGATCTGAAAGTATGAAAAATTCTAGAGAAGAAGATCTCCTCTTGTCTTGACATTGAGATATTTCAGAAAATCAATGGTTGATATCCTTAAAAAGAAGATCTATTTTCTCTTAGGATATTTTTCTTAACCTTTTATTTTCTGATTTTTGAAAAATCCAAAAGTTAGCTTTTTTTCTTATTCCTCCTCTTGTTCTTCATCTCTTGGAGCTTCTAAGAGATCCAAAGAATATTTTTTAAATTAACCATCAGGAGAGATCCATGAGAAGCTAGTACTTCGAGCGGATCTTTGTTCAACAAATCTCTAATCTGTATTATAGTCTTGTTTGGACTATCCATAGAGACCGAACGCGCTGTGTGGTTCCAAGCAATAAAGAACAAAGTTGGTTTTCAGTTGCGGTATTCTCAACCCATACAAAGGTATGAGATCAGATCTCTTATCTAATCTAGATTTAATCTAGGATATCTAGAACAGTTCTAGATCTAGGATATTGATGTGATCAATACCAACTTGATTTTATTTTTAGATTTATGCTTGCATCTTAACATGTCATAAATCTTAGATGTAGGATTTAGTAATTAGATCACATGCATGTTATGGGTTAAATAGTTTAATCTTTGTCTTTTACTGCATCTCATTTCGAAAAAGTTTCGAAACGTATGCATGAAATCCTACATGTTTTTCATCAGTTGGTAGGTTATCATTGTTGGAAATTGTATCCTAAAATTAATTATCTATCTATAGACAATTATAATCTTTATATATAAACTATATATAAATTAAAAATTAATAAAAATTATTTGGTAGTTCATCATAATCTGTGCATCTTTCTTTTAAGAACTCTTACATTATGATGGTCTTTAGAACTATTTTCAATCGATAAAGAAGAATTTATCGAATAGTTTTTAAACTTGTTCGCAACCAAATGATATGTTATTAATAAGGATGATGATGTTTATCAAGTATAGATCATTGTGTGTCATATGGGTTGATTATCCTCATAACAATGAGTGTGGAGACACTGGTATAGCATGGAGATAAAATGTACGAGTATATTTGCACGAAACTTGATCCAACTATGGAATACTCTGCTATTAAGAGTAGCTCACGAAGGATATGAATATAAAAGTTCCTCCGACCTAAGATCACCATGGTGATTTGCAAGCAACTTATAGTACTTTGGTACCGAACTACTTGTATTTCTAATACAGTGATGGAAGATTTTTGAGCATAGTCAAGTACTTATAAAGTCTATGTATGAGTCAAGATAGGATTAACCACTCCAGGATTTAGGAGATAATGCATCACTGTGTTTCAATCAAGTAAAGCCTTGATCAGGATAATCCATGTAAGGAGTCATAGGATTTATAAGGTTGAAATAATATGGATGTACTAATTAAGAGTTGATAATTTAAGTCTATAGTCATCCTAAGCATTGAGGATCAAAGAGATGTATTATATGATAAACATATGCCAAAGATTCTTGAATGTTGCTTTGCAACAATTCGACCAATCTAGATATCGGGTATCATTGTTAGATGGTCACCTCGATTACTATAGAAATTTATTCCTACACTATCGACTTAGTGTTCGAACCTATGGGGTCACACACACTAAAGGTTCCTATCTAATCAGATAGCTAATTAATAATTATGAATCATTAAAGGATATAATTGTCAATATGATTGATGATTAACCTTATGCAAAGGTTGTAATAAAATAATTTACTAAGGGTTAATGAATTGTAAGAAAACTAATTAACAATCAGATTGTTAATTGGCTTAATTTAATTGAGCAATGAGGTTTGGATTAAATCTAATTAAATTAGATTTAATTAGGTCTGATCCAATTAGTTTATAAGATAACCTAATCGCTAAGAAAGATTAATTCTTGATTTGATTAGGTCTTGGATTTAATTATTTTCTAATTGGATTTGATTAGATGCCTAATTAGATTAGGTTCACTTTTCTCTAATCGGGTCTAACCAAATTGGATTTGGCTAAGATCAAGTTAGAACCAAATTGAATCAAAGTGAATTTTATTCAAACTCCCTTGCACCATATGCTTTCTCCATGCATTTTTCTTCTCATCGCAAATTTAGATTTTGTGTGAGAATTCTCCATGCCTAACACCTATTGCCACCCTTGGATAAGGATAGGATTAGTTAGTTTTGAATTAAAAATTGTTTTGAATTTAAACTAAAGTTAATCCTTTTCTAATCCCTTGGACACCCAACTTAAATCGCCCATTTATTTGGCACGATAAGAGATTGCTTGCTACCATATTTTTTTAGAGAGAAACCTATTTCTCACCGTGAAAAAGGGTTGTGGGCATGAGCCTTGAGCATGGATTTGTTGCTTAGCGTTAGGATTTTGGTAGAGAGGAAAAACAAAGAGAGAAGGTGTTCTCTTGTTGATCTTCAACCTCATCTCCTTCGTCCACCCAATTCAGCCATTAAGAGGATCTCTGCGAGCACTCCAGGGAGATTTACTGGATCAAGGCTTTGTGTGGATATATGTAGAGGCCGAATGTGTGTGCAGCTAAAAAAAACCTTAAATCCATGATAGTTAGCTACAGTGAAAATCAATCTGCACTCACGTATGAGATCTGATTTCTATTTCATGATCGATGCGATCTACTTTATTGATATGATCTATTGTTGTTTAAATTTAGATTATGCATTTTGTCATGTTATCGATCCTCACATAGGTTGTTTTTAAATTAGATCTAATGCATGATAGATTAAATCATTTAATCTAATTTGTTTCCACTATGTTTTAATTCAAAAATATTATGAAAATCATGCATGAAACCACCTACGATTTTCTTCAATTGGTATTAGAGATAGTTTTTTTTTTTACATGAATATATATGCATATAGTATAAAATTTAATCTGTTACATATGTGATATGTTAGATTAATGTCTTAGTAGCCTAGTACTTGGATTGGGTACATTACGATGGCCGTCCAATCATAAGAGAAAGCAAGAATTAAAGTCTCTCTCTTGCCGAATCTATGGATTCTCTTATGACATGTAGGGGTGCCGCTTGTGATGTTTCGTGAAGAAGAATTGCAAAAAGATGTCTCATTAGATCTGAAGTCATAAATGAGTTTAGATTAGATCAAAAAGGATTTATGATTTTTTTTGTTGCTGCTTTTTATGCAAAATTAGAAGATCTGTAATTAGATCTGAAAATTGAAATCATAAATATGTTTAGATTACATCTAAAAAGGGATTTATGATTTAATTTTCCATTGGTTTTGATAATCTGAAACATGCAATATATTGTTGGTACACCTACGGAGTCGACTAGTTTTCTATTCGAGTCGACTCGAGTTCCTAATGAGTCGACTCATCTTTGTTGGAGTTAACTCAAAAATTCTATGAAGCCAGCTGGATTTGTAGATGAGCCAACCCAATTTCTACAGGTTGTATATCTATTCTCTATTCATCACAGTGAGTTTCTGTAATTAGATCTGAAAATTGAAATCATAAATATGTTTAGATTACATCTAAAAAGGGATTTATGATTTAATTTTCCATTGGTTTTGATAATCTGAAACATGCAATATATTGCTGGTACACCTACAGAGTCGACTCATTTTCTATTCGAGTCGACTCGAGTTTTTGATGAGTCGACTCATCTTTGTTGGAGTTGACTCAAAATTCTATGAAGCCAGCTTGATTTGTAGATGAGCCAACCCAATTTCTATAGGTTGTATATCTATTCTCTATTCGTCACAGTGAGTCGACTCTATCCATGGTGGGTCAACTTATTTTTGTGGACAGAAAATAATTACTTATTTTATGCTATAGTTTTATATTTGAAATTGTTTCATTTCTATACTTAATTAAGAATTAAAAGTTGAAACTTTAGATCTAAAATTGAGAATTTAAGATCTTAAGATATTGTATAAAACATGGGTATATGGGTTAGCTTGAATTTGGGTCTTTTGACTAGGTTAGACCAAGGATTGAAATCAAATGGGTAATGGACTAAACTGAGTAGTTGATCCAATCTAACCAAAAGTTGATTAAGATTATATCAAAGTTACTCTAGATCAAACTTAATAGTTATAGTTGATCAAGTCTATGATTTATCAAATGGACCTGAATGTGGCTCAGTGTTCGAGCCCGAGTCATTTGGTTGACCAAATCGAAACTGATGAACCAATTGGTATCTAAGGCAAGTGGTTGAAAGGGATTTTTAATTGGGACTATTATCTTTCCTGGCTAGTCATGTTGGTGTCTAAGAAAAGAAATGAGGACCCTCCTGCCGATCTCCACTTTTTGGCCAATGTGGTCAATCTAATTTTGATTAGATCACTTAGTGATTTGAGTTCATCAATGCGATTAAGGTTAATCAGTATGACTAATTTAGGTGCCCTTGAATCAACTTAGTCTCTAGTCCTTTTAAATGGCTTAATGAAGTTTGTGGGAGGATTTTTGACTGCTGGATAATTTTGGTTCTAATACATATAAATAAATTTTCTAAATTATTAGCATCTTAAAATGACAATATTATGAGGATAACAAATACATAGCCTCCCATTAAGATAGATGGTAATGGGTCCAATTATCTAAATAAGTATTGGAGGTATCTTATATCTGGTGTTCATCTAGATATTGAAATTATCATCTATTATATAATGACTCTATTGTGCTATCTGATGAACGGTTAGGTGGGCCAGAGCTTTACTCGGGTCTAATCATTCATTAGTTAGATCCACTGAGTATGTTCATGCTAATGGTTGGACCTAAGCAAGACTTTTATTGGAGGCGCCTTATGCCTACTGAAGAGGAGCCTAGGGCAAAATTTTTACTAAAAATTATTTGGATAAATAATTGGTTAAGAACTGACCTATAGATACACATGTGTTGGCCGAGCCTTACTCAGGCTTGTATGCAGTCTATATGGATTCTAGTACTTGCTAAGAAATTAAGGTAATTTCTTAAATTGAAAGTAGAGGCTACCAATTCGTATAAAATAGTGGAAGAAACCTTTAGACTAAAGTCCAAATCTTTATGATTATATAATTCATATACTAAAATTGATCTTTTATTTTATTTTTAGTAATGGCTAGCTTTTTGTTGCTCTGCTCACTGTTGGATAGTGATAAAATTTATAGGACCCAACTTCGATAGCTGATATCGAAAGTTAAAAATTATTTTGGAGCATGAAAGGATTCTTTATGTCCTTATGGATCCTATACCTGAAGAACCCGGGCCTAACGCATGTGGTGCGGTCAGGGACATTTATCAAAAGTGGCTAAATTACCAAACCATGGTGCGGTGCATAATGAGGGTGATGATGAATGATGAATTTAGTCGTAAATTCAAGGATGTATAGCCTAAGGAGATGCTTCAAATGTTGAACGAGTCTTTCGGCACCTCTAACGATATCAAAAGATACAAAATCTTTTGTGCAGTGTTCAACACCTGGATGCGAGAAGGGGCTTCGATCATGGATCATGTAATGTACATGATCGAGCAGATTAGCAAACTTAGCTTTCTATTGCATGAACAGTTAGCCAAGAATGCTATCCTGAACTCGCTCCCCAAGTTCTACCTCCCCTTCTTGAGTCATTATAGAACGACCAAGCATGTAGTAAACTACCATGATTTACTAGGATTACTGCAGACTTTTGAGAAGGACAATCAACTCTACAAGAAGCCAGTTAATATGGTAGGAAGGTTCTCAATGGGGCATCGATCCTCTAAGAGAGGAAAGAAGAAGGTAAATAAGAATCGTGCAAGGGCTATGAATCCTGAACTAACCAAGAAGCCTAAGGCTGACCAAAGTCAGGCAAAGTGCTTCTTTTATAAAAAATTAGATCATTGGAAGAGAAATTATCCTCAATATCTTGCTTCTCTTGATAGGCCAAGAAAGAGTAATAAGCAATTGATTGCTGATCAAGGTACTTATATGATAACATCTTATAATTTTTTTATTTGTGATACTACTAACTGGATATTGAATACTAGAAGTCCAACTAACATTTGCAATTTATTATAGGAACTTCAGGTCAGTAGAAAGTTTGAGATAGGTGAAAGATTTTTTAATATTGGAGATGGAAGTCTTGTTCCAGTTTTAGCTTTAGAAATTATCTAGCTTGTATTCAAATCTAAAATTATTATTTTAGATGATTGTTATTATTGTCCATCCTTTCTTTTAAATATAATTTCTATAGGCCTTTTGGCCAAAAATGGATTTGAATTTTTAATAAAGAATGATTTTTATGATATCATTATGAATGGTACTATAATAATGCATGAACAATTGAGAAATGGTATTTATATTTTATCATATTTTATTAGTGTAATGTATACATCAAACAAACACCCTAAATTAGATAATGTTATCAATACCTATCTTTGGCATTATCGACTCGATCATATAAATAAGAATAGGATAAATAAGTTAACCAAAGAGAGAATCCTTGATATTAATGATTGTGAATCATTACCGACCTATGAATCCTATCTTCTTGAAAAGATGACCAAGTCATCCTTTACTAAAAAGGATGAAAGAATTGGTGATGTTCTGCGTCTAGTACATGCTGATATATGTGGATCCATGAACATGAGTGCCAGAGGTAAATATAATTACTTCATTACTTTTACTGACGATCTATCTAGGTATAGGCACATCTATCTTATAAAGCATAAGTCCAAATCATTTAAAATATTCAAATGATTTTACAATGAAGTAAAAAAATAAACTGAGAAGAGTATTAAAACTCTTCGATCTAACTGAGGAGGTGAATATATTTTCAATGAGTTTTTGACATATCTAGAAGAGAATGAGATATAATAGATACCTCCTAGGATACCATAACATAATGGAGTGTTAGAAAGGAGAAATCGAATACTGCTAGATATGATTCGATCTATGATGGGATTTGTAAGTCTGCCAATTTTTTTTTGGGGTTATACTCTTAAGACTGCCTGTTTTATTTTGAATAATACTCAAAGCAAATCTATCATAAAAACTCTATATGAGATATGAATCGAGTAAAAGCCAACACTCTCTCACCTTAGGGTTAGGGGTTGTCAGGCTTATATCAAACATTGTAGACCAATAAGCTTGGACCTCGGTCCAATAAATGCTAATTTATAGGGTACCCTAAGAAAATAAGAGAATATTACTTCTACCTTGCTAAAGAATAAAAGATGTTCATAGTAATAGGATAGTCTTTTTAGAAAAAGAGTTACTTAGAGAAGGAACTAATGCTATTAAGATCGATCTTGACGAAGTTTGATAGGTAGAAGAACCGACATAGACAAGTAAAAATTCAAAACCATATTGATTAGATCAAATCTGAAGTCCATTGAGGAGATCCGATAGAGTACCGCTTAAGATGATCCAGTAGAGTATCGTGTCAACCAAACAAGTACTATAGTTTCCTGGTCTGGGATAGAGATCCTATCGAGCTCGATAAGAATGATGAGGATCTGATCACCTATACAGATACAATGCAGAGGTCTAACTTTGATAAATGGCTTGAAGTCATGAAATCCAAAATAGAGTCCATGAAAGTCAATAATGTATGGATGCTAGTTGATCTACCTGAAGGAATAAAATCCATAGGATATAAGTGGGTCTTTAAAAGAAAAAGAAGTGCAGATGAGAAGATGAAGATCTATAAAATCTATTTGGTTGTCAAAGAATATCGTCAATATTATGGTATTAACTATGATGAGATATTTTCTCATATGGCAATGCTCAAGTCCATTTGGATCATACTTACGATAGCCATACATTTGGACTATGAAATCTGGTAAATGGATGTAAAGATCATTTTTCTGAATGAAGAGCTGGTGGAAAAGGTGTATATGATATAACATAAAGGGTTCACATCCACAGACGAGTCTAACGTGTGCAAGCTTCAGTAATCCATTTATGAATTAAAGCAGGCATCTCGGAGTTGAAACATGCATTTTAATAAAACAATCAGAATGTATGGCTTCATTAAGAATAGAGAAGAACCATGCATATACAAATGGGTGAATGCTTTAATGGTTGTATTTTTTGTTTAGTACATAGACGATATTCTCTTAATCGAGAATGATATTTTTGTATTATAGAAAATAAAAGTATGGCTATCATCATAATTTTCTATAAAAAAATTGGAAGAAGCATCCTACATCCTTGGGATAAAGATTTATAGCAATAGATCTATTAGGCTACTTGGGTTGTCCCAATCCAGGTACATAGATACTATGCTAAAATTTTCGACATGAAAAATTTCAAGAAAGGCTATCTTTCGATAGGCCATAAAATTTTTTTCTCGAAGAAGGATTGTTTGACAACCTCTCAAGAGAGAGCATATGAGTAGAATTTCATATACTTCGATAGTGAATTCAATAATGTACGTCATAACATGTACGAGATCGGATATGACATACTCAAGGGTAGTGAGCAAATACTAGTCCAATCTATGTGAGAATCATTGGAAGATTGCGAAAATCATTCTTAAGTATTTGAGAAATATTAAGGACCAATAGCTAGTATATGAAAAAATTGACTTAAAACTCATGGGATATATTGATTCTAGTTTTCAATCAGATCATAATGATAGCAAGAGCATGTCAGGATACGTCTTTATCCTAAATGATAGAGTGGTCTACTGAAAAAGTTTCAAGCAATGCACTATGGCAGATTCAGCTAGCATGCGAGGTGGAGTATATTATGGCATCCAATGCTACCAAGA
Source organism: Cocos nucifera (assembly GCA_006176705.1). Classification (NCBI taxonomy): domain Eukaryota; kingdom Viridiplantae; phylum Streptophyta; class Magnoliopsida; order Arecales; family Arecaceae; genus Cocos; species Cocos nucifera. The sequence goes on from QRFJ01000151.1 coordinate 164,261, forward strand.
AAATTGTGTGGTTGCAGAAGTTCATCAGCAAGCTCGGAGTGGCACTCTCTATCGATGGAATAGTTCTATTCTATTAGAACAGCACTGGAGCCATCGCTCAGGCAAAAGAATCAAAGGCATCTTAGCAGACGAAGTATATTTTGCATCGTTATCATCTTATTTAGAAGATCATGAATCAATGTGATGTCGAGCTTTAGAAGATTGATAGAAAAAAGAACCTGACCAATCCATTCATAAAAACCCTCGAAATTAAAGAGTTCGATGATCACAAATCGAAGATGGATACTCGATACTATTCCAATTGATTTTAGTCCAAGTGAAAGTTATTGAAAAATAGTATCCTAAAGCCAATCATCTAAGTTGTAGATGATTAAGCTCATTATTTAATTACATATGAATTATTCATTAATAAAATTTATTTAGCTTTCATCATAAGTTTGTGCATCTTCTATATCAAACTCCTATGTTATCATGAAAGTCCTTAGAACTATATCTAAATGATAAAAAAGAATTTATCATGTAGTTCTTAAATCATATTCATGACCAAATAATACATTATTAAAAGGATGATAATATTTATCAAGTATAGATCGTTGTGTCCATATTGATTGGTTATCCTTATAACCAATGAGTATATGACACTAGCATGATATACAGATGAGATGCAGGAGTACATCATCATCGAATAGTGACTCACCTACTGAGTACTCTACTATCAAGAGCAGATCATAAAGGATATAGGCATGAGTACCCCTCAGATCTGAGATCATCAAGGTGACTTGCGAGTAACTCATTGTGCTTTGGTACCAGACTATCTGTTAGGATTTATGGTGCTTCAAATCTTGGAAGGCCATAGGAGGAGTTAGGATGTTAGCTCCAGGATACCAGGATGGATGTGAGTCCTAAGACTAGGACAAAAGCTATCCTAGGATGGAGGCGATGTGTAGCCCTCCACAGACTTGAGGTTCAGGTGTGAGAATCTTAAGGGGCTTGATAGGTGCTCCAGAGATCGGAGACATAAGATGAAGCAAGGGACCAGAGTCAGGGAAAATATCAGCTAAGATAAGGGGCTGGCACATAGGCAGGCTGGCTCGGATACGCGGTCAAGCCAGCTCGAGATGAATTCGAGCAGACTCTCTCAAGCAAATAGAAGACAATGTTCGGACAAGATGTAGTCGAGCCAGCTTAATTTCTGATAGAGCCAGCTCGATAGTGGCGAATAGAATAGAATGGAATTTTCTATTTGATCTTGAATTACGTTTAATCCAAATGATCTTAAGGCCTAGTTTATAAGATCTTAAGAAGGCTAACCTATGTATGGGTCAGGTTTAGATCTAGAGGATGAGAGCATGAAAGACATGGGTGTATATGGGCTCGGTGAGTGCTTTCATGTATTGGGTTAGCCAGGAGAGTTTTTGGTCGGGCTTAATAGCTATGTACAAATACATAGATTATATTAGAATTTCATAACAATGCATTGGAATACAGATCTTTTCTCTCTCAATCTCTCTTCTCTCTTGTCTCTAGTGTTGCTGTTCTATGGTTCTCGAAGAAGACCTACAGAGGGAGGGCCTCTCTCAAGCCCTAGGAGGGAGGCGCCCCATCACAGATCCAGGTGGTGGATCGGTGGTTTGCTATCCTTAGAGAACATCAAAGGTCTCCTCAAGTTCATGCTAAAGATCTTGAATTTCTGTAATATGGTATCAAAGCGATACCAAATTTCAATAATTAGTATCAGATCGGTACCATGATTCTCAACATTTGGTATCAGAGCCTGACGGTGCATGAAAGCGAAGGAGAAGTCATATAGGAAGAAATCAGAAATCTGCACATATATTCCATGGTATGTCTCAGATGTGCAGCGGTAGGCTCAACAGTGCAGCATTAAATGGTTGGCCTCGGGTGACTCAGTTACAGAGTCAGATTTTTCTGCAGCATCAGATAGACTCCAATTTCAGGTGGAGCATTGAGTAGAGGTGGCTTCACTGGTGGAGATGTGACATGAGTTTGGAGTGGTGTGTGCAGAAGGATGGTGTAGTTCTGAGGAGATTATGTTAGGTGATGTAGCGAGTGTGGGTATAGAAACACTATAGATTCTCTAGAAATGTCTAGGAAAAGTGATGCAACTGCTAAGCAGAAGGGATCCTACAATTTTAGAATGGTGCGAAGAAGCAAGCCAAGGTCTTCAGCCATTGAGGCGGTTATTTCAAAAGCCTCAAAAGATGCACAACAGCCAAAGAGGATGAGCGAAGGTGATGTTTGCATAAGAAGCTATTAGGGTGCACAGCGATAGCAAGATCGTGCAGGAGGGCATTGTCAGGGGTTTACCAATTCTTGGGATACCAAGATGAAGATTCCTAGGATTTATGATGCTCCCAAGTCTTAGAAGGCCACAGGAAGAGTCAGGGTATTGGCTCCGGGATATTAGGATGAGTGTGAGTCCTAAGGCTAGGATGGAAGCTATCCTAGGGTAGAGCAGTGTGTAGCCCTCCATGGACTTAAGGTTCAGGTGTGAGGATCTTGAGGGGCTTGGTAGATGCTCCAAAGATCTGAGACATAAGGTGGAGCAAGGGACCAGAGCCACGAGAAATATCAACCAAGATAAGGAGTTGGCACATAAGCGGGTTGGCTCGGATATGCAGTCAAGTTAGCTCAGGCTAAGACTGAGTCAGCTCAGTGCAAATTCGAGTAGGCTCTCTCAGGCAAATAAAAGATAGTATTCCGGCAAGATGCAGTCGAGTCAACTCAATTTCTAATAGAACCGGCTCGATGGTAGTGAACAAAATAAGATGGGGTTTTCTATTTGATCTTGAATTGGATTTAATCTAAGGGATCTTAAGGCCTGGTTTATAAGATTTTAAAAGGGCTAACTCATGTATGGGTCAGGTTTAGATCAAGAGGATGAGAGCATAGGAGACATGGGTGTACATGGGCTTGGTGAGTGCTTTCATGTATTAAGTTAGCTAGAAGAGTTTTTGGTCGGGCCTAATAGCTATGTATAAATACACAGGTTGTATTAGGATTTTATAATGATGCATTGGAATACAAATTTTTTCTTTCTTAATCTCTCTTCTCTCTTCTCTCTAGTGTTGCCACCCCAGGATTCTTGAAGAAGACCTAGAGAGGGGGGCACCTCCCTCAAGCCCTAGGAGGGAGGCATCCCATCACAGATCAAGGTAGTGGATCGGTAGTTCACTATCTTTAGACAACATCAAAGGGCTCCTCAGGTCCATACTAAAGATCCTAGATTTTGGCAACATGGTATTAGAGCAATATTAGATTTCAATAATTGGTATCAGATCGGTACCATGGTTCTCAACACTATCTATATTTCTAATGTAGTGATGGAAAGCTTTTGGGTATAGTCAAGTACTTGTGAAATCTGTGTGTAAGTCAAGATGGGATCGACCTCTCTAGACTGCTAGAGATAATGCATAACTATATTTCAATTTAGTGAAGCCTTGGCCATGATAATTCATGTGATAGATTTAAAAGATTGAAATACAATAAGGTTGACACATTTAAGGTTGACAGCAAACCCTTGGTTGTCTTGAGCATTCAAGATCAAAGGGATGAATTATGCAATAACCATATATCAAGGTTCTTGAATATTTCTTTACAAATATTTGATCTATCTAGACGTCAAGAACTATTGCTAGATGGTAACTTCGATTAGTATAAAAAACTATTCCTATGCTATCGGCTTAGTGTTCAAACATATGGAGTCATGAAATATAGAAAAGAATTGATCTATAGTCTAATTATTCAATTTGAAAATATATAACTTAATTGAATAAAAAAATTATCTTAATTAAGATTAAGTTAAAGGTCTTATGGGATTAAACAGTTGACTAAGTCTAGCTAGCACTGGACATGAGGTGCAAGTTTAATTTTGGGGATGATTATGATCAAATCTTTGATCTAAGAGATTCATGAGAGAATAAATTCAAGTGCTAATTATTTTAGATTAGATCTAATATAATTAAGCTTGATTTAATTATACTTAATCAGGTTAGAAATTCAAGTTAGACTTGGAACTAAATCCTAATCAAACTGGGATAAACAACCTATTCAAAATTGGTTCAAAATAGGTTCGAATTACATTTGAATTGAGCCTAATTTGGATTAGATCAATAGAGCCCCAAATCCCTAGGACTCTCTCTCATAGTGGCTGACCAAGAGAAGGAGGGGGTGTTGGTTTTTGCACCACCCTCTTGTGTGTGTGCATGAGATAGAGAGGGCGCCAACTTAGGCGCCAATCCTTCTTCATTAAGGAATTTTCTTTGGATAAGATTAGGACTAAGAGTCCTAATCAATCTAGACTTGATCTCATGCTTGGGGCATCACTTATTAAAGGGAGGGGACTCGTGGCCACTGGCGATAGATGTGTCTTTGGCTTTTGTGCAACAAATAAGAGAGAGTAAGAAAGGTTGTGCGGCAAAGGAGTTGTCCTTCATCTCTTTTGGCGTGGAGACTACTTAGGTCTTCTTCCTTGACATGAAGACCCTTCTAAGAAGATCCTAAGAGGTATCTTTAGATCTTCTTCCTGCCCTTGCTACCTTTCAGAAGGTGCAATGTTCAGATCTTCATCCCTATTTCCTACAGTGCCTAGCATGCACACGAAGTAGAAGACCTATATGTTCAGGTCTTACGAGGCATCTAGATTAAGAAACCCTCAGTATCTACTATAGATCGGAGGTATTTTGATGGTTAAAATTTTTTAAAACCTGAATCTATTCACTCGAGCCCTAAAAATCTAGTTTTGAATCGAATCTTTCTCTACAAATATTTCATATTTAATAATGAAAAAGATAACTTTGAAAATTTTGATGCAACAGATAAGGGTATCTTTCTAGGATACTCATCATCTAGCAAGGCTTATAGAGTCTTTAGCAAAAGAACACTTATTGTTGAATAGTCTATACATATAGTATTTGATGAAACTAATGACCATTCTTCTATAAAAGAAGATTTTGTAGATGATGATGTAGGGATAATTGACAAAGGAATGGAAAAGCCTACACTCAAGAAATCTTCAGCTCAAGATAATAAAGAAGAAAGCAAAAAAGCTAAAAGAGAAGTAGAACATCATGAAAATGATCAAGATGAAAGCTTACCCAAGGAATGGAGGTATGTATATCGGCATCCTAAGGATCTAATCATTGGTGATCCATCCTATCGGATAAATACTCATTCATTCTTGAGAAATGTTAATAATTATTTAGTTTTTGTTTTTCAAATTAAACCTATGACTATAGAAGAAGCTGAAAATAACCCATATTGGATGATTGCAATGTAAGATGAACTAAACCAATTTTAAAAAAATAAAGTATGGATATTAGTTGATAGACCAATTGATCATCCAATAATAGAAACTAAATGGGTATTCAAAAATAAGTTAGAAAAAAAAAATTAGTTGTAAGAAACAAAACTAGATTACTTACTAAAAGTTACATAATCAGTAAGAAAGTATTGAATTTAATGAAACTTATGCTCCAGTTGCTAGGTTAGAAGGAATTAGACTATTATTTACTTTTGCATGCTATATGAATTTTAAATTATATCAAATGGATGTTAAAAGTGTATTTTTGAATAGATTCATATTAGAGGAAGTTTATGTAGAATAATCTCTTGGTTTTGAAAGTCATAGTTTTTCCAATCATGTTTTCGAATTGCATAAAGCTTTGTATGGTTTAAGGAAAGTACCTCATGCTTGGTATGAAAGATTGAATAAGTTTTTACTTAAAAATAGTTTCACTAAAGGTAGTGTAGATACAACCTTATTCTTAAAAAGAAGATATGATGACTTGCTGGTTGTACAAATCTATGTAGATAATATTATATTTGGTACTACTAACAAATTTCTTTGTCAATAATTCTCTAAGTTAATGCAGGGAAAGTTCGAGATAAGCATGATGGAAGAGCTAAATTTCTTCCTCGAACTCTAAGTTAAGCAAAGCAAGGAGGAAGTCTTCATCAATCAAAGCAAGTACATCAAAGAAATAATCAAAAAATTTGGGATGGAGACTACAAGATCTAGTGTGTGTGTGTGTGTGTGTGTCTATATATATATATATTCTAGATATCAAGCAAATCCTAAGGAATCACATTTTCTTAATGCTTAGATACTTAATGGAAACATATAATATAGGCTTATGGTACCCTAGAGATTTATCAATTGATTTAATTTGCATATTTTGATATCGATTTTGCTGGGTGTAAACTTGATAGAAAAAGTACTAGTGGAATATACCGATTTCGAAGTATAAACTTAATCTCTTAGTTTAGCAAGAAACAAAAATCAGTAGTATTATTCATGGCGGAAGCCAAATATGTTGCCACCAAAAGTTGTTATGCTCAAATCTTATAGATTAAACAACAACTATAAAATTATGGTATTTAATTAAATAAAATACCTATAAGATGTGATAACACAAGTGTAATCAACTTAACTAAAAATCCGAGGAATTTTGGGTAGGGACTTGGATCAAAAGGCAAGGTTGGGAATGATTTTTTCAATGGACCAACCCACCTATCCAAGCCTTGTTAGAGAATCTTATAGCTCCATGGCTCGAGGTTTGGGAGATATTGTGTGCACAATTAAGGGGGTTTGCTTTGTTCTGACTGCCCGTAGATTAAGTGAGATCTGGAGGTTACCTTTTGAGGGGGCAATATCACAGCATCCATTGAACAAAGAAGTGGTATTAAAAATTATTCTAAAAAGGGAGGATATGAAAGAGATATATGAGATATTTGCGAACTAGCTGTCGGTAGAGATGAGACTCCTTCACTACATCTTGGAAAGGATCTTATTTCCTAAAATTGGTAGATTTGATCGAATGACTATGAGAAATTTGGTGATTATGGACTATATCATTCAAGGTCAGGCCATGAATCTTCCATCTATATTGGTGATGCAGATGTGAGATGGTGTGATGAGAGTCGAGGCATGCCTACCATATGGCATGGCCTTAACTTCCATCTTTTGGGAGGTAGGCATCAATTTTGTGGGGGAGGTAGTCCTGCCACTTAGACACTAACACTTACAATGCAAGATCACTCATTTGGATGGGGCATCGGAATGTTAGGCAAGAGTGAGCCTGGCCTTAATCTAGACAAGAGCTACAGCGACATATCGAGGAGGGAGGACCAAGCCACCAGATAGACTCAGACTCAAATTCTCCTCCATGACAAACTGGTGAGCTGGAGACTCCAGCATGAGCACAAGTCTCGTACTAAGACTCCTCCAATGCACACTCTAGTTCCCCCTTCTACAATTCTGCCATCTCAGTCGATGCATGTGAGATTTGATAATGATCAAATGTCAAGGCTGGGAGGGATTGTAGCAGAGGCTATGCAACCTCAGTTTAAACTTCTAGAGACTCAAATCAGTAGGTTAAGATTGGAGATGACAAGATTATCACAGAGGATAGAGGTCTTGGAGACTCGTGATAGTCATATTGCTGAGCCTCAAGATCTATCTAATTTGGCCAAGGAGGCTAGCAGGCTGAGGGAGAGGATTGATGCTACATTCTAGCAGGTTCAGAATATCATGAAGGGGCTGAGGACTACTCTGACCTCTAGCACCATGTCGATAGTAGTCTCAATTGGGTTTAGTTCCTATGCTACCTTAGAGGTATCCTCTAATGAGGATTAGGCCTAGGTTATCTAGGAGATGTAGTAGATATATCCTTATTTAGGTCCTTGCTCTTATGTTTTGCTACTTGTTTATTTTTTTATGATGATGGTCATTGTACTGTATGAGCCTCATTTTTTGTATACAGTATACCATATGTAAGCACTTCAATCATTATATATGAATGAATGTCCCCATTTCCATTAAATTTTTGCGATATGGTATCTTATATATGAATATGGTGTATTGTATATATGTTGTTATATTCCTTGATGAAGATAAAAAGGGGAAGAATAAATGAAATATGCAAGTAAAAGAATAAAACAACAAATAAAATAAAATGAACTTCACTCAATGTTCACTCAATGAAAACATCACATGAATAGCATGATTGTTTGGCACTTTTGGCACATATGTTGGGACTTTTGGCACATGCTTAAAAAATGGCACCTTTGGCACAAAGTGGCACATAATTGTCCCAATTGGTATAGAGTATACAATGTTTGAATTTTTCATGTAATAAGTAAACAAGGGAAGAAGTATTAATGCAAATATGCCTAAAATTCCTTTTAATATACATTAAGGGAAAGAAATCTGAATTTTTGGCATTTGATCATGATTCAAGACTTTTAGATGGCTCATTACCTTGTATGATCTTAATTCCTATATTTTGTCTTAAAAGTCAAATTATTTCTGAAATGATAAATCTCTACTATGCATGATTAAGTAATCCTTGATGAGATGATGGATTCCTTAATGATAAAAGCATTTAAATTTGAGAATTTTATGTGCATATGCTCAAAGTTTTGTCATCATCAAAAATAGAAAGATTATTGATCCTAGGTTTGATTTCGATAAAAGATAAATATTTAAGTATATTTGATACTAATGAGTTATTAAGAAAGAATTTCAGAAAGTTAGAACCCTATCATATAATATTTAAAGACTTTCACCTTAAAAAATCAAAGATTCAAGAATTAAGAGGCTAAGTCAAATATTTTTGAAGAGCAATCCTTGAGTCGACTTAACCAGATTTTGAGTCAACTTTGGCATGTTTTCAAAGCTTGTCATAGTCCTTGAGTCGACTCAAGCAAAACTTGAGTCGACTCTGGCATGCAAGATAGCACGGCACAGAGCATGAGTTGACTTACACAACCCTTGAGTCAGCTCTCTTAAGAAATATATGGAGCAATATTTCTGCACATAGAGCTTGAGTCGACTCTAGAAGACCTTGAGTTGACTCCTCGACAACCTTGAGTCGACTTAAGACCTGCTTGAATCGACTCCCCTTGTGCTAATAACTATAATGGCTAGTTTTAGAAAGCTGCAGAAATATGCAGATCTTCCCCAATGACTATGTCTCATACTCCAATGGCCATGGACCTATTTTTAGTGATATTAATAGATTTTTATGGATTTTTAAGATATTATTAAAGCAAGATACAAAAGAAAAACCAAGGGACAAGAAGAATATTCAGCACTTCCACTCAAGCATCCAAAAAGCATTCAAGTAAGCTTTCAAGAGAAGTTTCCACTCCAACTTCAGTTCTTCTTGTGTAGTCAAGTGCTCCATTAAAGGAAGAACATAGCATTCAATCCAAGAGCTTTCAACTCATCGAATATATGCTTTATTGACCTACAACCTACTCATCAAGGGGCTAGTTTTCATTTAAATTCCTAAATTCTATTATTTCTATGTGACTAGTTTTAATTGGGACTGAAACTAGAAAGATAGGCTCATCCAAATCTTGAATTAGATTTATACAAGCCTAAGATTGGCTTGAAAAAAGATTGTGATTGGTAATCCCATAAAACTAACGGGATTAAGATTGTGAACTCAGAAAATAATAAAGCTATAATCTTGGTGATTATAGTAAAATTCTCAAGTAAGTCGCTTAGAAAGTGGATGTAGGTATTGGACTAACATTGAACCATTATATATTGTTTATTTATATATGTGCTCTCTTGTCTTGTATTACCAATTTAAATTTCTGCTCATCAACTTACTGCTTCCACTGCATACACATAAAACCTATATAAGTAGTGCACTTAAGTATTCCAAGTTTGTAAAAAAAATTTAAAACCCAATTCATTCCCCCTCCCCCTCTTGGGTTGTATCTCTATGTAACACCTCTTCGTCTCACCGGACTTAGGTAAGGACCTAAGCCCTGGATTTTATCTTTTTTCTAACCTTAAAGCCATCAACCAATCTTGATTTGAGCCAGCAGCTTGTAGAAATCTTTATTGGATATTGGATTTCCTATTTCAGCATTCTTCTTTATTTTGCTGACCACCACCAGTGTGGTTGATGATGGACAGTGTTCGGGGTTGCGTCGTTGAGTCTCTACCATCGAACGGTGTGAGGTTGGTCACCAGCCATTAGGCTTGTAGCCATGGTTGGGGAAGAGAAAGAGAAGGGGGGGTATCCTTTATTTTGAAGAAGAGAAGAACCCCTCTTCTCTCTCCTCTCTTTTCTCTCTACTTTCTTTTCTCTATCTTCCCTAGCTTTCTCTCTCCTTAGTCTTCCTTTCTTTCTCTAGATGATGCGAGAGGTTGGATGAAAGGAGATTCATAAGGCTTGAATTAAACCCATGACGATCCAGTAGAGGGCATCGGGCCGATAATTATTCTTTCTAATGATTTTGATAACTAGATTTGATCTTATGGGGGAGTAGTTATCCAAACAAGAAAGCATTAAGCAGCATATTGTGCACTCTAGTTTTGAAAATTAAGGTTTCTAGACTAACCCTTTGTGACCTCCCCTCATGTTGTGTTCCATCCAGTTGGTGGTCATATCCTTGAAACTCATTATTGGTGATCCTATCTTGCCTTTCTTACTTGGGTCAGATTCATCGCATGATCCATTGATTTTTCAGATATAAACCACTTAGGCTATTGAGATGCTATTACCTAGTTTTCTCTATCTTTGATTTTCTCCATAATGAATTCTAATATTTTTAAATAATGGTTTGGTTATATGGGCAAGCAATCAATTGAACGAGAAGATGTTAGGTAACTAAGAGGATTCATGCTCAGATTTCTTAATCAAGATAAGTCCCTTAAATCTTTATTATTAATTAGTCATATATTAGTTATGGTAAAAAATTTGGGATTAAAAGCAATACGGATATTAGAGTTTTGAAAAAATAAGAATTTAATAATAATTTTTTTTTTTATGTTGATAGTTGATCAAGGATATGTTGGAATTATATCATTAAACAACATATTAGCCATGGATTGGTAAATCCTATTCCAAAGTTTGTCATTAATAGAGGTAAGAATTTCTGAACATTGATAACCTATTTATATAAAAGTTATTTATGCATCAGTAATTTAAATCCATGTATTTTTGATAGTGACATGTCATATATTTAGTTGTTAAGTATATATTTATGACTTGTTTGATGTTATATATTATATCTCACTAATCCTAGTTTAAATGGATTTTGATAATTGTGTGCATCGAGTTTTGCAAAAAAATGAAATTTTGAATTATAATACCTAACAAGCTTGTAATTGAGCTATGTGACTATATGTAAGGTTATAGAGCTCCAGGCTAATCATGTTGGTGATGCCCTATCATAGGCTAAAACTATAGTTGTGGTAGTTCATAGGACTAGCCAGGGTATTGTGTCCTACTATGGGCTGGGAACATAGCTGTGGTAGTTTAGAATTGAGTATTTGTGGTCCTCCAAACTAGCCACTATTAGTGCCTCACTATAGGCTATAAACGTGATTGTGATAGTGAGGTTAAGTGCTTGTGGTCTCTTAGACTAGCCACGGTTAGTACCCCATCATAGACTAAAAATAAGGTTATAGTAGTCCACAGATTAGCCATAGTATTGGTGCCCATCATGGGCTAGAAACGTGGTTGTGGTAGTCCACAAGACTAGCCACAATATTGGTACCCTACCATAGGCTAGAAATATAGTGGTGGTAGTCTAAAGCCGAGCACCTTGATATAATTGGATCGGATATTTGGTTTGAAAAAATTATATGATGTGACTCCTTACACAAAAAGATATATTTGCTATATATGTTTTATAAATCTTGGTATCTTTTAGTATGTAATTTATATGAGTAACAAGCTTCGATAGTTTCTTATTTATTATTATTTTATTGATATTGGTATATAAAAATTCTTATTGGATTATAAAGCTCACAAACTCATGCTTTTATTTTTTAGAGTTACAGGATGCCTATACCTAGCTAAGGTTGGGATTACAATTCGAAAGGATTGATTAGATAAAATATCAGTTGGATAACCAAGTTCTATAAATTACAAGGTTTGATATTTATTAATGTAGAATTATTTGTTATAAATTGAGATCAATAATTAGGGCTTGAAATGGGCTAGTTGGGCTAGGCCACACCCCTATCTGAGCTTGGTCCAAAATATTTTTTCTAGCTTCTATAGGGCTTAAGTCCAAAAATATTTTAAAATTTAAGACCCAAGCCTAAGGCTCAGCCCAAAGCCCCTCTTTCTCCCTCTATTTCTCTCTCCTTCATCTCTCTATCTCTCAACACTTCCATATGACTTCACCACCTATCTCCTTTATCAAAATGCGGCTACATAGATTAGGACCGTCACTGGAGCGGCGAGAAGGATGAGGAGTATGGCCATGAATAGGAAGATCAGAGAGATATAAAGATTGGAGGAATAAGGAATAGGGATGGAGGAATACGAAGACCAGAGGCTTGGAAGAAGGGTGATTTGGTAGGATCTATACCTAAAATAGCGAATGGCAATAATAATCGACGAAGATGGAAAAATTGACATTGGTGATGGCTGATTAGAGAAGATGGAAGATCGACATCATTGCATTGGTGATGGCCAATGGGGGTAGACAAAAGACCGGCATCAGCAATGGGGGAAGATGAAAGACGACTATGGTAGATGGACACAGACCAAGGGCAAGGCCAGGGGCTAGGGCTCTTCAATGGGTAAAGTTGGGAAGACCGAAGATGGAATAATGAACATCGAAAGGTCCCTAAAATCAGGCTAATTAATTAAACTAATTAGCTAATGCTAATTGGCTAATAGATAGGCTTGGGCTAACTCAAATTAGCCATTTGGACTAAACCAATGTGAGTAGGGAACTGGACTTGGGCCAAATATTCAAACTTTTGATCAGGCTAAATTTTAGGCTCAGGCTCAAGCCCGACTCAAAAATGGGTCCTGTATTTAGGCCCAAGTCTGGCCTAAATTCTTTTGGGCGAGCTTGAAGTCTGACCAAAAGTCAGCTCAACTCGAGCCTAGTTCTGGCCCTATTGATAATATTCATAAGATGTTGAGGTTGTAATGAATTTTAACATCTTGTATATTCTTTAGGGTCTCGCTTTAAAGACCGTATAGCTATTGCGTGTCCGACCTAGGTGTTGGGTTTGGAGCGTGACAAGCAGCTAGTCTAGTAGACTACCACAACCATATTTCTAGGTCATGGTAGGGCACTAGTAATGGCTAGTCCAAAGGACACAAGTGCTTAACTCCAACTACTATAACCATGTTTCTAGCCTGTGGTAAGATAGTAATAGTGGCTAGTCCAAAGGACCATAAATGCTCAATGCTAAATTACTACAACCACATTTTCAACCCATGACAGAAAACCAATGCAGTGGACAATCCAAAGCACTACAACCCAACTTCCAATCACACAATTCAATTATATGCTTATCAAGTATCAAGGTCACATTCTTTTGCAAAACTCAATGCATATGATTTTCAAATCCAACTCAAGTCAAGATCAGTGGTATAAGATGCATAATATCATACAAGCTATAAATATATATTTAATGATTAAGATATAACATGTGTGACAACCCGGATTCGCTTAGTACTAATTTAAGAAGAATTATACTTGCATGCTTACATTTATGCATAGCACAGCATGTTGTTTATAGAATCTTTAAACATTTGGATATCAAGTAGGTAAAAGTAAAGAAGTATGGCTTTGGTTATTAGTTAAAAGAGAAAAGTGATTGAGGAATGCAATCGATAATGTGATATTGAAGGTAAATTTTTGTGGTTATCAAGCCTATAGAAAATAATGTTTTGAGGGATATTTCATATAGTATATTTGTGTATGTGAGGTAATTTTAGAAGAAAGACAAATCTAGTAAAATATCTTTATCAGCAAAAATAATTTTTGAACCTAGGGGAAGGGGTCGACACCTTATCAGGAGGGGTCGACTCCCTCTCAAAAAAATAGAGGGTAGTTTCAGGAAGCACCATGCTAACATGCAATGGGGTCGACCTATTTTTGGAAAGTGTCAGCACATTTCTTGAGAAGTCAACCTGGGGGATGACTAGTTTTGAGGAACGCTGATCTTGTTGCCAGCCTGCGTTGCGAGTGTCAACCCATTTTTCAGAGATGTCGACCCCAATCGCAGAAAAACCTAGGAGTAGGTTTTAGCCGAGAGCTTCTAAGTGGAAATTTAAAAATAATTTTTGAGAGGTACAACTTTTAATATAAAGAAATGGATAGGAGAAGCAAACCTCTTACTGGCTTTTTAAGGATTGGACACCTAGCAAGTCTCTTTCTTAAACTATTCATTTCCAAAAACTTAGTCACTAGTTCTCTTGATTAGAGCTGGAGAAGAGATGTTTTCTTAGTCAAAATTCAAAAAGAATTCAGCTTGGCAAAGGTGGTTTAGTAAGGAATTTATTTGAGAAAAGAGAAGTTGTTAATAGTAAGGAAGAAAGAAGACTGGTTTGAGGGCAGCAATGCATAAACCATCTGAGGTAAGGTTTTTAATCTTTAAATTGAATTCAAACTAAATCTTAAATTGATCTTTTATAGCCTTGATGTTTTAGTGAATCGGATTATAAAGTGGGAGTTTAAATAGGAAGAAAAATAGTTGCTGCCCATCTCATTTTCTGAAACTTTTTGATGTATTTCAGCAAATAAATTGGATTTATGTTTGGTTGAATTTAAAACAGATTGTGAAGATGGAAAAATAGTAAAAATACTGGAATTTTGTTGAGAATATGTTAAGGTTTAGTAAAACCTAAGCTAGGGCAAGTAAAGTAAAACCAAAGTAAAAGTTAAGATGATTAAAGAACAAGCATATAACAATGAAACATGCACAATTATATTCATATTTCATATAGTTTTGTATTTAATAGTGTTTACCAACTCTGTAGGAGAAGAAGAGGGTTTAAAAAGTGCTTTGGGTGAGTCAAGCTCTAGAATGATCCAATAATCATTGTTAAGTGAGTGGATTTCCTATTTAACCTTGGTTTTTTTTTTGTTGAATTTGCTACAAAAATGTTTATCTTGAAACAACAGCTAGATTTCTATGATTAGCTTGTATATATATTTATGTGCAAACTTGGAAATAGGAATCTATATATATGTTTTGATTAAGAACTTGGTTTGCGTAGTAATGGTTTTGAAACAGCCCATATGAATTGAAAAGCTAGTCAATTTTCTTTTGAAACTGAGCCATGGCATTAGCATATCATACAACATAATTCAATTGGCACCATAGTAGTATCAGTGATCAGAATGCCCAGTAGGGCTCAGCAGCTACTAAAATGCTTGGTGGAGCTATATCAGCAGTATTCATACTACGTGTTGATTACCCATGGTAGTGGTGCCCTAAGGGTAATCGACGGTAGCTAGCAACATCCTTTAGTAAAAGAAGAGTGTTTTACTTTAGCTCAATAAATTTATTTCGACTCATCAAAGCTGTCTTTCAGCAAAGTGATTTATTATGGTTTTATTCTTATTTGATTTATACGGTTTTGAAAGAATATAAATTATGTAAACTTTATGTTATGATGATATGTATTATAGCTTATCTTCTCATATTTTTTCATTATTAGATGGATTATCCGTTCACTGGAACTTGGTCTCATTCCCTCATCATTTTCCTAAATGTAGATTCGGAGTACTTTAGCCAACCTTAGAAGTACAGTACCAGTATCCTTATCAATAGTCATACTAGATAGGTTGGCCATATTAGACTCTAAACAGTGGATGTTTTGGGGATATCTTGTATATATAGCTTGTGGGGAACTTAAATGTAAGAGAGTATGTTTTAGTATGTGATGTATATTAGAGATGTGTTACCGAAACAAAAGCTGATTGTGTTTAGTTTAGTTTTTGGATCCAAGTAGAAATGGAATGGTTTAATGCATTAGATTTAAAATCTTAAAGCTTGGTATTGTAATTCAGTCTCAGCTATAGTTAGAAATCCCTTTTACCCTTAGTTAGGGATGCGGTGTGGCACTTTCACCTAGATTTAGGGGTAGGATGTTACATTGATTGATATCAGAGCCTAGGTTTATAGATTATATGGGCATAGGTATAGCATAATTATTTTAGCTAATCTTTTTAATTATATATTTTGTAAGAAGATGGTATAGACAATGTTGGAGATAAACCCCGCTCCCGTCGAAGTCCAGTCTGATGTTTAGTCTAATGTAACTGATAATTATGGAAGAGCTTCGATTGAAAATTCTTCTTCCAGCGGTCGAACTTCTTCTGAACTCCTTCAGTGGTCGAACCCCTTTCGGACTCCTCCAATGGCCGAACCCCTTCCAGACTTCTGCAGCGGTCGAATTTCTTTCGGACTTCTCCTTCAACTAAACTTCTCTCAGACTTCTCCATCAGTCAAACTTCTCCACCAGTCGAACTTCTTCTGAACTTCTCCATCAATCGAACTTCTCCACAAGTCGAACTTCTTCTGGACTTCTCCATCAGTCGAACTCCATCCAAATTCTTCCAATGGATTACTTTCATATTTCAAGTAGTATTCCTCCTAGATTATCCTCTCTAGTCGTATTTTCTTTAGGAGTCTGAACTTTTCTGAAATAATATATGTCAAAGCTCTTCACCAACCAATGCCTGCTTCCTCTGGACTTCGACTATTAAATCTCAACTAACGGACACATCATGATAATAGACACCTCTCTCCATAATAAACTCCATGTGGCCTTGAGCGGCCCACTATCGGACGGTTACGACTATCATTTATCAATCTGCTACAAGCGACCCTACTATCGGATGGTTACGACTGTCATTTATCAGTCTGCTATAGGTGATCCTACTACCGAACGGTTACGACTGTTATTATCAGTCTACTATGGACGACATCTCTCTTCATAATAAATTCTACATAGCCCTGAGCGACCCACGATCGGATGGTTACAGTCGTCACTATCAGTCTACTTCAGACTCCATCTATAAAAGGAACTCTCTAGATACATTTTCTCTAAGCTCTCTTCTTTTTTCTAAAACTTTGCTTAATTCTTTCCTAAGCACTTCATTCCTATTGACCAGAAGAGCTGACTTAATCGTTGTAGGATCCTGCCGAAGCCACCATAATCGACTTTAGATGGGACTTTATTTTACAGATCATCGACGATGATCTCTTCTTTCTCAACTCCAGCTCGATCTGGCATCAATCAGATTCTGCACCAATAGATAAGATCAGAAATTGATGAAGGACAACCATTGGAGGAAGGTAGAGGCCAAAGACAAGGCTCCAATAGGGGTCGAGGTCGAGGCTAGGGTAGATCAAGAAGAAATGATAAGGATGGCCAATCTTATAGGATATCACCTAGTGCTTCATCTTCTGCCCTAGGAATAAGGGTAGAGGCAGAGGCTTCATAGATGCATAAGCATGTTCATGAGTCACCATCTATTACACCAGCATCAGCACCTACACCTCAAACACAAGCACCCATTCCTAGATTTTAGGAATTAGTAGATGTGATTACTCAAGCTGTTACCACTGCAGTACTTTCTATCCTTGGTTTTCAATCCCAAAGTGCAAATGTAGAGAAAAGTTATGAGAGGAAAACTAGGAGCAACAAAATTTTAGGGTACTACAGATCTGGTACAAGCAAAGAATTGGATTCAAAAGATAGAAAGAATGTTTGCATTAATGAAAAGTACAAAAGAACAAAAGTTGAATATTGCTACTTTTCTGTTAGAAAGCCGAGCTCAACATTGGTGAAGATCTTATGTGAATAGATAGTCACAGGATTCTACTATTTCTTGGAGTGAGTTTAAAAGAGAGTTCTTTTAGCAGTACTATTAATTAATGATATATCAGGATTACAAAAGGAGGAAATTTCTTAATTTGACTCAGGGGAGGATGTCTGTGAAGGGAAAATCCTGATTTTTCGGTCCAGGTTCGTCCAGATCTGATTAGATCAAGAGATATATTTCAAAAATTTTCTCTTGATCTTAATCAGATCTTGATATGTTTCAGATCTGATTCTTATTATTTTAATAAATAAAATAAAATAAGATAAATTAAATCAAATTCAATTT
This sequence comes from Cocos nucifera, assembly GCA_006176705.1. Classification (NCBI taxonomy): domain Eukaryota; kingdom Viridiplantae; phylum Streptophyta; class Magnoliopsida; order Arecales; family Arecaceae; genus Cocos; species Cocos nucifera. Next base: position 182,183 of record QRFJ01000151.1, read on the forward strand.
ACCTGATTTGGGTAATCCTATTACCCTGTAGATGATCCTGATTGCAGCGGAAGGTTCTGGATCTTAGCCACGCAAGCGCCTGGCCTCTACCGGTATCCACTCGGGTTGGATCTGGAGATCCTCTTCTTCTCTATCACACCTCCAAAAATCAGATCTGGATCTGATCTAGAGGATCTTCAAAACTCTTTTGAAGATCTGCAGTCGTCCTTTTGCAGCAGCGCAGCCTTCTTGCTTTTGATCGCCTTTCCTTGATCTGAATCGCACCAAACTAAATCCAAAACCCTTTTGGACGTGGAGAGCAAGGGGAGAAGAGACTATGGCGTGGAGAAGGAGGGGAGAGGCAGCCTTGGGGCGTGGGAAATCTCATTCATTAAGACTTTTCACTTAGGATTAGGGTTGGGCGCAGGGTCTTATTTATAGACCTCTTGTGATCCAACTCCTCTTCCTCTCAACCAATCACAACCCTTTGTGAAATCAGATCTAAATCTGATTGGTTGGAATAGAGACCCCTGGATTCCTCCTTAGAGGGCGCCTAAGACCAGTCAAACTGGATTCTTAGTAGAACTCTGATTGGAATCCAAAAGGGAGGTGGAGTCCTTGTCCAACAAGGACTCCTAGGCGCCTCCTACTTGGGCTCACGCCACCCTTGGCGTGCGCCCTTCTCCTTGCCAGGTTCTGGCAGGGGGACAGGCCCCCACCAGCTCTCCAATAGGTGCATGACATGTGGTCAAAAGTCAAAGGGTGAATGGTCAACGTTTGACCAGTCAAAGGTAGACTTTTGACCAAAGTCAAAGAACAAGAAATGGCAGGTGACCAAAAATGGCAGGTAATGTCTTACAAATAAGACAACCTATTCTGACTTGGACAACCTCCAGTCAGACCATATGAAGGCCTCTGATTGAGCACAAACTCCTTTGGCTCAGTCAGGACAACTTATTTATGATAGTAAAAGAAGAACGTTAGGTTCAATCGAGTGCTAGCACGATTTCCTTGAACCTAATTGAATCTCATTCAGATCAATTGAACTAGATCAGTTCAATTGATGATCACCAGATTCAAACCCTTGTTTGTGTGACCCAGTTAGGTTCAGTTCTGTATGGTAATGGGATATGTCATGATCTCTATCATAGACATCATCGAAACTCCTTTCGATGGATCAGAACTCTTCTGATTCGAACAGCTAGAATGATCGATCATCTAAATCATTCTAATTGCTCCCAAAATCCACCAGTGACACCTAGCAGTATATGGTGGCAACCCATCAGAGCTGAATGCGAACCTCTTGGTGCAGCTACCTGTGTGATTCAAGTTCTTCTATCTTGAGCCCCGATCAGATTAGGGTTAAGGTGAACTCGTCAAACCCTAGTCTCTGTCATATGATGTAATCATTCGATTCGAGTCCAATGTGAAAATCTAAATAGAAACTCTTTCTATTATTTCACTCTACCATGGCCATGGATTTCTGGACTTGATTCTCATGATCATCATAGGGCTACTCCTCTACCACCGAGGTAGATAGATTCCCATCTTGATGCAATCCAGTTCCTACAATGAACATGCTATAGCCAACATACACCTCAGGGTTCCATATGGCTAGGAGACCGAGTAATGGTGTAGTCAAACTATAACACCCTCAAGGTGAACTGCCGATGCATCTCAGGTCAAAGAACCAGACACACTACTGCAGCATCGAGTCAGTCATTGACGAGAAGGTAGACTTCCCTAATGACTACTCGAGGTGGTCACGCTCAGTGCCCTCGTTCTCTAACGAGTACCTGTACTCTCGCTCCGGTGTCTCCACACCGTAGACTCAAGACTCATCTACTAAAGAGAAGCGATCGTACACCAACCTTCCGGATCAATCACCATCCTCGTGATGATCCTATGGTCGGGAGCTGTTTATGAGTTAATAATGATTATTCATGTCTTAAATTTTCAACTCTTGAAAATATGAATTATCATTACCATTAACTCAAAGGATGTATCACAGACACTAAATACACATGTGTGATAGAAAATAACCCATTTCATTAATTATAGTCAAAATTACAATTTTGCCCCTAGAAGTGTATTACAAGTGTCAGCCAATTCTGGCTTCTAGGGCACATATATCTAACAATCTCCCACTTGTCCTAAAGCCAATTGGCTACAAGTCTAAGTCCCATCTTCTCAAGGTGGGCTTCGATCTTCTGCTGGCCCAACGGCTTTGTAAGTGGGTCTGCCACATTATCTGCGGAGTTGACTCTCTTGACCTCAACGTAACCTTTCTCAAGGTAATCGCGGATGAGATGATATCGCCGCTCAATGTGCTTGGACTTCTGGTGAGACCTCGGCTCCTTAGCAAGGGCTATGGCGCCATTGTTGTCGCAGTAAAGAGGAATGGCATCTGATGGCATTACTCCAATTTCTGCAGCAAACTTCTTGTACCAGAATGCTTCCTTTGCAGCCTCTGATGCAGCTATATATTCTGCTTCCATGGTGGAATCTGCTATCACAGTTTGCTTGGAACTCTTCCAGCTGACAGCTCCACCATTGCACACAAACAGACTTCCAGATGTCGACTTTCGATCATCTATATCGGACATGAAGTCCGAGTCTGTGTATCCCTGAACTTGGAGTTCTCCATTACCAAAGACCAACATCATATCCTTAGTTCTTCTCAAGTACTTAAGGATACATTTCACAGAAGTCCAGTGTTCTTCACCTGGATTTGACTGATATCTGCTTGTGACACTCACAGCATGGGCTATATCAGGTCGTGTACATAGCATGGCATACATGAGGCTCCCTATTGCAGAAGCATAAGGGATCTTGCTCATGCGTTCTATTTCCTCAGGTGTGCTGGGGCACATCTTCTTGGAAAGATGAATACCATGTCTGAAGGGTATTAATCCCCTCTTAGAGTTTTCCATACTAAACCTCTTTAGTACTTCCTCTATGTACATCTTCTGTGAAAGTCCTAGCATCCTATTCGGTCTATCCCTATAGACCTTAATTCCTAGAATAAAGGATGCTTCACCTAGGTCTTTCATGGAGAATTCCTTAGGACAACCACATCTTGACTGATGTCAACATGGGAATATCATTCCCAATAAGGAGGATGTCATCCACGTACAATACGAGGAAGACAACAGCGCTCCCACTGACCCTTTTGAAAACACATGGTTCCTCTTCATTTTTGATGAAACCAAACTTTTTGATCACATCATTGAAACGAGTGTTCCAGCTCCGAGATGCTTGCTTAAGTCCATATATGGACCTTTGCAGCTTGCAAACCTTGTGATCAGTATCACTGGATGTGAAACCTAGCGGCTGTTCCATATAGATATCTTCCTCAAGATATCCATTTAGGAATGCCGTTTTCACGTCCATTTGCCATATTTCATAATCGAAATAGGCTGCAACAGCAAGCAATGTGCGGATGGATTTTAGCATAGCTACCGGGGAAAAGGTATCCTGATAGTCAATGCCTTCGCGTTGACTATAACCTTTTGCCACCAGTCTAGCCTTGAATGTCTCCACATTCCCATCTGCACCAATCTTTCTCTTGAAGATCCATTTACACCCAATAGGTACTATACCTTCTGGTGGATCTACCAAGGTCCAGACTTGGTTTGAGTGCATCGAGTCAATTTCTGACTTCATTGCCTCAAGCCATTTCTCGGAGTCGATATCTGATATCGCCTCGTTGTAGGTTTTGGGATCATCACCATGAGCACCATTACCTATGAGGAACATTTCCTCTACATCCTCTGAAATAATACCTAAGTATCTTTCAGGGGGACGGGAAACTCTTTCCGATCTACGAGGTGGAGGAGGTAGTGTTCTTATTGGCTCAACCTGATTTGGTTCCACTTGGTCCTTAGCTCGTTCTGCTTGTGAGACTTTCTCATCAAGCTTAATCTGCTTTCCAATGCCACTATCTTGAATAAACTATTTTTCAAGAAATATGGCATGTCGACTCACAATCACATTGTGGTCTTCTGGAATGTAGAAATAGTATCCTAATGACTCTTTAGGATATCCTATGAATCGAGCTCTAAAGGACCTAAACTCTAACTTGTCCGCTTGTTGTCTTTTGACATGAGCCGGACAACCCCAAATTCTGAGATGACTCAGACTTGGTTTCTTACCGTGCCATATCTCATACGGTGTGGTAGGAACGGTTTTAGAGGGAACCCTATTCAGTAAATAGATTGAAGTTAATAATGAATGTCCCCAAAGAAAATCAGGGAGGTCTGTGAAGCTCATCATGGATCGAACCATATCCAATAGAGTCCGATTTCTCCGTTCTGAAACCCCGTTGAGTTGAGGTGTTCCTGGTGGAGTCCATTGAGAGACTATGCCATTTTCCTTAAGATAGTCTAGGAATTCCCGGCTAAGGTATTCACCTCCTCGATCTGATCGAAGAACCTTAATGGGTTTTCCAGTTTGTTTTTCTACTTCATGTCTGAATTCTTTGAACTTTTCAAAGGCTTCAGACTTGTGTCTCATAAGATACACATACCCATACCTAGACAGATCATCGGTAAAGGTAATGAAGTAGACAAAATTGCCTCTAGCCGGCACATCGAAATGGGCCGCACACATCAGTATGTACTAGGGCAAGGAGATCTGTGGCCCTCTCCCCATGTCCAACAAAAGGGAGTTTAGTCATTTTGCCTTGAAGACAAGATTCACAAGTTGGATATGACTCAAAAGTCAATGGACTCAATAGCCCATTTTTCTCCAATTTGTTAATCCTATCTTCTGCTATATGACCTAATCTCAGGTGCCATAGATATCTGTCGTTTGGACTATCCCTAGGTCGTTTGGCATTCACGTTTTGCTCGATAGTTAAAAGGTACATCAATATGTAGCATAAAGACCATTAATTTTATTTCTTTCATAAAGAATTTACAATGCAATTTTATTTCTTTCATAAAGAATGTTACAATGGTCCTTAAAGAAGGTGATCACATAACCTTCTTGTGCTAAGCATGAAACAGAAATCAAATTCCTGCTAGCTGCAGGCACATAATAACAGTCTTTTAAAACTAAGTCTAAACCAGATGGTAATCGCAGAGGGTATGTTCCCACGGCTACTGCAGCAACTCTTGCTCCATTACCGACGCGTAGGATCATGTCTCCATCCCTCAGCCTCCTGCTATCCTCAAGACCCTGCATAGAAGTGCACAGATGAGCACTAGAACCAGAGTCAAGCACCCAACTGGATGCAGAAGAAACCGTAAGGTTAGACTCAATAACGAGCATACCTACCTCCTTCCTTCTTGTTCTTCAGGGTGGCCAGGTAAGTAGGGCAGTTCCGCTTCCAATGGCCGTCGCTGTTGCAATGGAAACACTTTCCTTTGCCATCGACCTTCTTCTTCGGTTCTGCCTTCTTCTTCTTTGATCCTTCTACCTTTTGCTTTTTCACAGACTTCTTTTTCTTTCCATAAGACTTTCTTTTGGAAGAAGTCCGTTCCATAGCAAGAACTGAGCCTTTAGAACCTTTCATAGAAAGCTCAGCGGTAACCAGCATATTCATCAACTCGGCCAAGGAATTTTGAAGTTTATGCATGTGGTAATTCATGATGAATTGCCCATATGCATCAGTCAAGGATTGCAGAATAATATCGTTCTGCAAGTCCAAGTCCAACTTCACACCGAGCTTCTCAAGCTCTTCCATGTCCTTGATCATTGTCAGACAGTGATCTTGGACTGACTGCCCATCACGCATCTTAGCCTTAAAAAGTCATTTCGTGACTTGATATTTGGCTGCGCGACTCTGTTCACCAAACATCTCCTGCAGGTGAGCCAACATTTGGCGAGCAGTCCCGATATCTTCATGTTGGCGCTGGAGCTCATCAGACATCGAGCCCAACATGTAGTATCTGGCCTTATTGTCTTCGTCAATCCATTTTTCCAGAGACGCTCTCTGTTCAGTGGATGGACGAGCTGGTAAGGTGGGAGGGTCCTGGTCCAAAACATGTGTTAACTTCTCTGAACCCAAAACAATTTTGTAGTTCCTGAGCCAATCTTTATAATTGGGTCCAGTCAGTCTATGTGTGTCTAGGATACGTGCCAGTGGGTTGGACGCAGACATTTTCCTGTAGAGAGTCAAAGATTCTAGTTAGATACTGTAATTTTGACTTGACCAATTTGTTTAGGGATTTTATTTTTAAACAAATTAGCTCCCACTATTTTCTCGGATCCCTACACTCCCTCTGTAGAGATGCGAAAATCTCCGCGATTGATGATTTCTAGTGGGTGGTGCGGTCTCACCAACTGACTCATCACCTCACCTAACAGTTATTGGTGATGGGTTAGCCAATGAGTGAACAACTCTTGTTCAATGATTCTCTAATCATGGTGCACCCAAACTTGGTCTCTAATTCATGAATCTCACCGTATCCGGAATATTGATCCACTCCTTAGTTAAGTCAGACCCACCATTTGCATAGACTGGGTTCCTAATTGGGTCTCTCACCGTATCCGGAAATATTGAGCCCAACTCATCCTCCAGCCCATAGCATCCAATGCCTAATAGACATGGTTGCGTCTTCCCGGTGCAACTGAGCCACTGTATCCAGCCGAGAACAATCAACCCCGGGAAGGGCCCGCACGTCTACAATGGTGGAAGACCTCAGACTTAATCTTTTCTTAGGGAGAATTGATTCAGGTCTCATTAAACTAGACTTGGCTTAGTCATAACAATTATGACTAACCTAGTGGCATGGGTCAGCTCGGATTATTGACCACCTCAGATCAGAACTGTGTCAACAGATATGGCCAGGTAAGTGAGACCGGTGGAAGGAATATGCCGTTAACTCGCACAAGAACGCATTCAGGTCGAGTAGCTTCCAATTAAAAACCAGTCGATCGTCTGTGCCAAACTTACCTTAGACACCAAATTGTTGAGTCAGAACCAATTGGGTTAGCCTACAATCCAGACTCTAACCTCTGAGCCTAATTAGGTCTTGCTTGATCGTGACTCGATCTTGACCCAGACTTAATCCTATTAGGCTGGTCAATTTAAGCATTGTTGATCCCATCTAACCAACTCTTGATTCGGTTTGATCAACCGCTTAGACCTAATTGAGCTACCCAAGCCCGAACCCAGTATTATGAATATGTCTTAGATCTGAAATTCTCAATTTTAGACCTAATTAATATTTCCATAAACTTAATTCTTAATTAAGTTGGGTTCATAAACAAAATATGCACAATAAATCCTAGGGTTTCAGGATCTAGGGTTTTGCAGAAAGTAAGTTTTGGGTTTCTGATTAAGGACGAACACGCAGCACCCCTACACGTCATAAGAACACCCCATCGAATGGGAAGAGAGGGCCTTTAAACCCTTCTTCGTTCTTATGACCGGACGGCCAAGAGGAACGCCTTAATCAGGAACATGTAAATACTACAAAACAGTTATAGATCTATATCATATATCTCATATACAAATTTAGATCTAATCATGGCATATTTTGCATACATCTCATGTATCAAATCATGCATGTTTTCAGATCTAAATTATCTCATAATAATCTAAAAAATTAGATTTAAATTGATCTAATCAAAATAAATTCTAATCTAGACAATTATGTAGAACTATTCTACAACTAGTCTAGTCATGCATCTAATCATATCTCATATGATATTTAAAATTAAATAATTTTTATTTGCTGTTTATCAGATGTTATTATAACACTTATAATATCAGAAAAATAGTAAATAAGAAGATCTAAAATATGATTTAATCAGATTAAATCAAAGACATGCAAAACTATTCTATAGAACTATTCTATTCTAGAACTAGTCATGCATATCTTCATGTTCTTAGATCCAAATCATTTAATTTTAATTTTTTCTGATTTCAGATCTGATCACATCTCATGTGACATCTGAAATCACTTTATTTTCTAATTAAAATAAAATTAAAATCAGATCTAAACAATTTTAGAACCATGGCTCTGATACCAGTTGAAGGGAAATCCTGATTTCCCGGTCCAGGTTCGTCCAGATCTGATTAGATCAAGAGATATATTTCAAAAATTTTCTCTTGATCTCAATCAGATCTTGATATGTTTCAGATCTGATTCTTATTATTTTAATAAATAAAATAAAATAAGATAAATTAAATCAAATTTAATTTACCTGATTTGGGTAATCCTATTACCCTGTAGATGATCCTGATTGCAGCGGAAGGTTCTGGATCTTAGCCACGCAAGCGCCTGGCCTCTACCGGTATCCACTCGGGTTGGATCTGGAGATCCTCTTCTTCTCTATCACACCTCCAAAAATCAGATCTGGATCTGATCTGGAGGATCTTCAAAACTCTTTTGAAGATCTGCAGTCGTCCTTTTGCAGCAGCGCAGCCTTCTTGCTTTTGATCGCCTTTCCTTGATCTGAATCGCACCAACCTAAGTCCAAAACACTTTTGGACGTGGAGAGCAAGGGGAGAAGAGACTATGGCATGGAGAAGGAGGGGAGAGGCAGCCTTGGGGCGTGGGAAATCTCTTCAATTGCTTTTCACTTAGAATTAGGGTTGGGCGCAGGGTCTTATTTATAGACCTCTTGTGATCCAACTCCTCTTCCTCTCAACCAATCACAACCCTTTGTGAAATCAGATCTAAATCTGATTGGTTGGAATAGAGACCCCTGGATTCCTCCTTAGAGGGCGCCTAAGACCAGTCAAACTGGATTCTTAGTAGAACTCTGATTGGAATCCAAAAGGGAGGTGGAGTCCTTGTCCAACAAGGACTCCTAGGCGCCTCCTACTTGGGCTCACGCCACCCTTGGCGTGCGCCCTTCTCCTTGCCAGGTTCTGGCAGGGGGACAGGCCCCCACCAGCTCTCCAATAGGTGCATGACATGTGGTCAAAAGTCAAAGGGTCAATGGTCAACGTTTGACCAGTCAAAGGTAGACTTTTGACCAAAGTCAAAGAACAAGAAATGGCAGGTGACCAAAAATGGCAGGTAATGTCTTACAAATAAGACAACCTATTCTGACTTGGACAACCTCCAGTCAGACCATATGAAGGCCTCTGATTGAGCACAAACTCCTTTGGCTCAGTCAGGACAACTTATTTATGATAGTAAAAGAAGAACGTTAGGTTCAATCGAGTGCTAGCACGATTTCCTTGAACCTAATTGAATCTCATTCAGATCAATTGAACTAGATCAGTTCAATTGATGATCACCAGATTCAAACCCTTGTTTGTGTGACCCAGTTAGGTTCAGTTCTGTATGGTAATGGGATATGTCATGATCTCTATCATAGACATCATCGAAACTCCTTTCGATGGATCAGAACTCTTCTGATTCGAACAGCTAGAATGATCGATCATCTAAATCATTCTAATTGCTCCCAAAATCCACCAGTGACACCTAGCAGTATATGGTGGCAACCCATCAGAGCTGAATGCGAACCTCTTGGTGCAGCTACCTGTGTGATTCAAGTTCTTCTATCTTGAGCCCCGATCAGATTAGGGTTAAGGTGAACTCGTCAAACCCTAGTCTCTGTCATATGATGTAATCATTCGATTCGAGTCCAATGTGAAAATCTAAATAGAAACTCTTTCTATTATTTCACTCTACCATGGCCATGGATTTCTGGACTTGATTCTCATGATCATCATAGGGCTACTCCTCTACCACCGAGGTAGATAGATTCCCATCTTGATGCAATCCAGTTCCTACAATGAACATGCTATAGCCAACATACACCTCAGGGTTCCATATGGCTAGGAGACCGAGTAATGGTGTAGTCAAACTATAACACCCTCAAGGTGAACTGCCGATGCATCTCAGGTCAAAGAACCAGACACACTACTGCAGCATCGAGTCAGTCATTGACGAGAAGGTAGACTTCCCTAATGACTACTCGAGGTGGTCACGCTCAGTGCCCTCGTTCTCTAACGAGTACCTGTACTCTCGCTCTGGTGTCTCCACACCGTAGACTCAAGACTCATCTACTAAAGAGAAGCGATCGTACACCAACCTTCCGGATCAATCACCATCCTCGTGATGATCCTATGGTCGGGAGCTGTTTATGAGTTAATAATGATTATTCATGTCTTAAATTTTCAACTCTTGAAAATATGAATTATCATTACCATTAACTCAAAGGATGTATCACAGACACTAAATACACATGTGTGATAGAAAATAACCCATTTCATTAATTATAGTCAAAATTATAATTTTGCCCCTAGAAGTGTATTACAAGTGTCAGCCAATTCTGGCTTCTAGGGCACATATATCTAACAGGTAGTCCCACCCTTTAGGCTGAGGATTAATTATTCCTGGCTAAATGATGGGATAAAAAATAACCTGCCAATGAGCTCGTGAAAGTGAAAAAAATTTATCCGAACATCCAAAGAGTCGGACTTTTTCAACTACCAGGGGGAAGTCGGCCATCAAAGAGGATTGTTACTCTTGGACAGCCCAGTCAGAGTTTTAGAACATCAATAGGGTCAGGCATGAATTCTTTTGCCTTTAGCAGCCCAAAACAGAGGAGAACAGGATAGAAATTTGTGCCACAATCAGTAGGAAGTAGGGTAACTGGGAGAAGAGAAAATCAAGACAATTTTGACAAATGGGCTAGTCTAGTTATTACTTCACCAAATTAGTTTCCTTAATGTGATAGTAGTAGAAAATTTCATTCTGGAGATGCAGGAAAGAAATTAGGGGATGTTTTGAATGTAGACAAGTGGGACATCAGAGAAAGAATTGTCCTAAGATTGCTCAAGTTAGGGGTTTTCCATTAGGGTCGGATACTTCTCGAGGATTTTTGAGTAGAGGTAGAAATTTTAGAGCAAATACTTCAACTCAGCAAGAAAGGACTAATGCCAATAGGCAGGAGGTTATACTAGGTCAGTGGAGACCTAAGGCCAAGGTGTTTGTTATGACCAAGCAAGAGGCACGGGCTACTCCTGATGTAGTGACCGATAAATTATCTATTTATGATCATGATGCATATGTATTGATTGACCCTAGATCCACACATTCATACTTGTCGTCTGCATTTTCTATGCATATCACTAAAAAATTGAGCCCATTAGACTGTAGTTTGATGGTATCTATGCCAATAGGAAAGCCATTTATTGCAAATCAATTTTAAGTGGAAGAACATGAATTAGTAGTAGATTTGATTCCTCTAGATATGCAAGATTTTGATGCTATTTTAGGTATGGATTGGTTATCTACATATCAAGCAAAGGTAGATTGTTTTAGAAAGAAAGTGGTTTTTCATATTTCAGATGGTAAAGAAGCATGTTTTTCAGGTGAATGTTGGATACTTACCTCATGTATAATGTCAGCTTTGATAGCCAATAGATCACTTAGAAAAGGATGTGAAGCCTACTTAGCATGTGTGATTGATACAAAAATAAGTAAGCTGAATTTAACATATATTCCAATTGTTTGTGAGTTCTCAGATGTTTTTTCAAAAGAACTTCTAGGAGTACCACCAGATAGAGAGATTGAATTTTGTATTGATTTGATTCTAGGTACTAAACCAATATCCAGGGCTCCATATACAATGGCTCCAGTGGAATTAAGAAAACTTAAAACACAATTATAAGAACTTCTTGACAAAGGATTTATCAAACCAAGTATTTCACCTTGGGGAGTGCTAGTGTTGTTTGTTAAAAAAAAAAGATGGCACTATGAGATTATGTATTGACTATTGGTAGCTTAATAAGGTAACTATCCAGAATAATTATCCCCTGGCGTGTATCGATGATCTATTTGACCAACTTTAGGGAGCCAAAATATTTTCAAAGATAGATTTTAGATATGAATATCATCAACTTAAAATCAAAGAAGAAAATGTATCAAAAACTGCATTTCAAACTAGATATGATCACTATGAATTTTTAGTAATGCTATTTAGTTTGACAAATGCTTCAGCTGCTTTTATAGGATTGATGAATCAAATATTTCAATAATTCTTGGACTAATTTTTGTAATTATTTTTATTGATGACATATTAATATATTCTAAGAGTAAAGCAGAATATAAGAAACACTTAAGAATTATTCTACAAATACTTCGTGAAAAGTAGTTATATGCTAAGTTGAGTAAAATTGAATTTTGGCAGAATAAGGTGATTTTTCTAGGCCATGTAATTTCAGCAGAGGTGGTATTAGTGGATCCCCAAAAAATTGAAGCTATTATGAATTGGGAGTCACCCATTAATCCTATTAAAGTGAGAAGTTTTCTTGGATTAGCTGGCTATTATAGAAGGTTCATTGAAAATTTTTCCATTATTATATCTCCTATGACAAGCTTACTTAGAAAGAATATTAAATTTAATTGGAATGATGAATGCCAGAAAAGTATCGATAAATTTAAGAAAAGATTAACTTCTGCTCCAATATTCACTCTTCTTCTAGTGGTGGTGGATATGTGATTTATAGTGATGCTTTTTATAAAGGATCGGGCTCTATTTTGATGTAGCATGAAAAGGTTATTACATATGTTTCTCGATAACTTAGACCATACGAACTGAATTATCTTACTTATGATTTACAACTTACTACTATGGTGTTTGCTTTCAAAGTATGAAGATATTATTTATATAGAGAAAACTGCCAAATCTTTATAGATTATAAGAGCCTGAAATATGTGTTAACCTAGAAGGAGTTAAATTTAAGACAAAGAAGATGGATTGAGCTTATTAAGGACTATGATTGTACTATTGAGTACCACCTTAGAAAAGGTAATGTAGTAGCTAATGCATTGAGCCAAAAGTCCATCACTACTTTATCTTGCATCAAAGCAGTATATTTACTATTAAATAGTGGAGCTAAGAGCACTAAATGCTTAGTTGATAGTGAAAAATTCTAGAGCCTTATTGGCTAATTTTCAAGTTAGGCCTACTTTGATAGATGAAATCCATAAGGCTCAAGCTCAAGATCCTCAATTAAGAAAGATCACTGATACCATACAGAATGGATCGCAGTTAGATTTTTCAATTAAAAAGGATAAAACTTTGATGTTTTGGAGTCGTGTATGTGTATCAGGAACAAAAAATCTTAGAAAGCAGATAATGGAAGAAGCTTATTATTTAGCTTATACTTAACATCCAAGAAGCATTAAAATGTACCGAATCATTAGATAGAATTATCGTGGAATGGTATGAAGAGGATATAATTAAATATGTATCCAAGTGCTTGATATGTCAACAAGTTAAAGCTAAACATCAAAGCCCAGCAGAAAAATTACAGCCACTCTTCATTCCTGAATGGAAATGGGAACACATTACAATGGACTTTGTATTGAGTCTTCCAAGGACCAAGAAAGGTAATGATGCAATATGGATGATTGTAGATAGATTAACTAAATCATCCCACTTTCTTCCTATCAAGGTAACTTTTACTTTGGATAAATTAGCAAAATTATATATTGATAAGATTATTAGTCGGCATGGAGTACCTATTTCTATTATGTCAGACAAGGATCCTTGATTTACATCATGATTTTGGCTAGGAAAATATAAGGCCTTGGATAGTAAATTGAGAATCAGTATAGCTTTTTATCCATAGACTAATGGGCAAATAGAGAGAATTGTATAGACTTTAGAGGATATGTTTCGAAAATATGTTATGAAATTTTCAAATAGCTAGGATGAACATCTACCATTAATGGAGTTTGCGTATAATAACAGTTATCATTCCAGTATAGGCATAGCACCATATGAAGCTTTATATGGTAGAAAATATCGAACTCCAGTGTGTTGGGATAAGGAAGAACAAGTTAAAGCTGAACATCAAAGCCCAGCAGGAAAATTGCAACCACTCTTCATTCCTAAATGAAAATGGGAACACATTACAATGGACTTTGTATTGGGTCTTCCAAGGACCAAAAAAAGTAATGATACAATATAGGTGATTGTAGATAGATTAACTAAATCATTCCACTTTCTTCCTATCAAGGTAACTTTCACTTTGGATAAATTAGCAAAATTATATGTTGATGAGATTATTAGTCGGCACAGAGTACCTATTTCTATTGTATCAGACAGGAATCCTCAATTTATGTCATGATTTTGGCCAAGACCATAGGATGCCCTGGATACTAAATTGAGATTTAGTACAGCTTTTCATCTACAGACTGGCGAACAAACAGAGAGAACTATATAAACTTTGGAGGATATGCTTCAGGCATGTATTACGAAATTTTTAAATAGCTGGGATGAACATCTACCATTAATGGAGTTTGCGTATAATAACAGCTATCATTCCAATATAGGCATAGTACCATATGAAGCTTTATATGGTAGAAATGCAGAACTCCAATGTATTAGGATGAGGAAGGAGATAGAAAGTTGTTGGGACCAGAAATAGTACACATCACCACAGATCAGGTCAGAGTAACCAAGGAAAAATTAAAAATAGCACCAGATAGATAGAGAAAATATGTAGATCCAAAGCATAAAGAAGTGAATTTTCATGTAGGTGATAAAGTATTTCTTGAAGTTTCACCTTGAAAGGGTATATTACAATTCGGAAAGAAAGAAAAATTAAATCCAAGGTATATTGGACCTTATGAGATAATAGAATATATTGGACCTGTTCATATCATTTAGCCCTTCCACCAGAGCTGGCCCAGATACATAATGTATTTCATATTTCTATGCTACAACAGTATATTTCAGATCCATCATATGTATAGTCCAAACTAGTGGAATTAAAAGAAGATTTATCTTATTTAGAAAAACTAATGTAAATTATGAGTAGAAAAGTAAAAAAGCTGCGTAATAAAATCATGCCTTTAGTCAAAGTTCTTTGCCAGAATCACAAGATTGGAGAAGCCACATGGGAAAGGGAAGATGAAATGAAGAATAAATATCTATATCTATTTTAGACTAAAGGTAACTAAATTTTGGGGCAAAATTCTTTTAAAGGAGGAGAGAAATGTGATATCCCGGATTCATTAGTAGTAATTTAAGAAGAATTATACTTGCATACCTGCTTTTATGCATGACATAGTATATTATTTATAGAATCTTTAAACAGTCGGATATTAAGTAGGTAAAAGTAAAAAAGTATGGCTTTGGTTATTAGTTAAGAGAGAAAAGTGTTTAAGGACTGCAATCAATAAATGTGATATTAAAGTTATTTTTTGGTGGTGATTGAGCCTATAGAAAGTGATGTTTTGAGGGATATTTCAGGTAGTATATTTGTATGTGAGGTAATTTTAGAAGAAAGGCAAATCTAGTGAAATTTTTTTATCAATAAAAATAATTTTTGAATCCAGGAGAAGAGGTTGATATCTTATCAGGAGTGGTCGATCCTATCTCAGAAAAATAGAGAGCAGTTTCAGGAAGCACTATACTGACACACGGTGGGGTTGACCTATTTTTGGGAAGTATTTATACATTTCTTGAGGGGTCGACCTACGGGATGACCAGTTTTGAGGAAGGCTGATCTTGTTGCCGGTCTGCACTATGAGTGTTGACATATTTTTCAGAGGTGTCGACCCTAATCAAGAAAAAATCTGAAAGTAGGTTTTAGCCAAGAGCTTTTAAATGGAAATTTAAAAATAATTCTTGAGAGGTTAGCTTGGCAACTTTTAATATAAAGAAATGGATAGGAGAAGCAAACCTCTTGCTGGCTTTTTAGGGATTGGACACCTAGGTCTCTTTCTTAAACTATTCATTTCCAAAAACTTGGTCACCGGTTCTCTTGGTTATTATTTTAGTTCTCCAGCAAATAACAAAATGGTCAGGGAAGAAGAGAGCTTGAGAAGAGATGATTTCTTAGTTGAAATTCAAGGAGAATTCAGCTTGGCAAAGGTGGTTTAGTGAGGAATTGATTTGAAAAAAGAGAAGTTGTTAATAGTAAGGAAGAAAGAAGAGTGGTTTGAGGGCAGCGGTACATAAACCATCTAAGGTAAGTTTTTTAATCTTTAAATTGAATTCAAACTAAATCTTAAATTGATCTTTTACAGCTTTGATGTTTTAGTGAATTGGATTATAGAGTGGGAGTTTAAATAGGAAGAAGAATAGTTGCTGCCCATCCCATTTTCTGAAGCTTTTTAATGTATTTCAACAAATAAATTAGGTTTATGTTGGGTTGAATTTAAAATAGTTTGTGAAGGAAAAATAGTAAAAATACTGAAATTTTGTTGAGAATATGTTAAGGTTTAGTAAAACCTAAGCTAGGATAAGTAAAATAAAACCAAAGTAAAAGTTAAGATGGTTAAAGAACAAGTATATAACAATGAAACATGCACAATTATGTTCATATTTCATGTAATTTTGTATTTAATAGTATTCACCACCTCTATAGAAGAAGAAGAGGGTTCAAAAAGTGCTTTGGATGAATCAAGCTCTAGAATGATCCCGTAATCATCGTTAGGTGAGTGGATTTCCTATTTAACCTTTGTATTTTTTTTTATTAAATTTGCTACAAAAATGTTTATTTTAAAACAACAGCTAGATTTCTATGATTTGCAGCTTATATATATTCATATGCAAACTTGAAAATAGGAATCTACATATGTGTTTTGATTAAGAACTTGGTTTGCGTAGCAATGATTTTGAAATAGCCCATATGAATTAAAAAGCTAGTCAATTTTTTTTTGAAACTGAGCCATAGCATTAGCATATCATACAGTATAATTTAGCCAGTATCACAGCAATATCAGTGATCAGAATACCCAGTAGGGCTTAGCAGTTACTAAAAGGCCTAGTGGGGCTATATCAATAGCATTCATACTGTGTTAATTACTCATAGTGGTGGTGCACTGGGGGTAATCGACAGTAGCCAGTAACATCCTTTAGCAAAAAGAGAATGTTTTACTTTAGCTCAGCAAAGTGATTTATTATGGTTTTATTCTTATTTGATTTATGCAATTTTGAAAGAATATAAATTATGTAAACTTTATGTTATGATGATATGTATTACATCTTATCTTCTCCTGTTTTTCCATTGTTAGATGAATTATCTGGGACTTAGGTCTCATTTTCTCATCTTTTTCTTAATTGCAGATTTGAAGCACTTTAGCTAGCCTTAGAAGTACAATACCAGCATCCTTATCAGCAGTCATACTAGACAGGTTGGCCATGTTAGATTCTAAATGGTGGATGTTTTGGGAATATCTTGTATAAATAGCTTGTAAAGAACTTAAATGTAAGAGTATGTTTTAGTATATGATGTATATTGGAGATGTGTTAACCAAAACAAAAGCTGATTGTGTTTAGTTTAGTTTTTGGATCCAAGTAGAAATAGTATGGTTTGATGAATTAGATTTAAAATCCTAAAGCTTGGTGTTGTAATTCAATCTCAGTTATAATTAGAAATCCCCTTTTACCCTTAGTTAGGGATGGGGTGTGGCACTTTCACCCGGATTTAGAGATAGGTGTTACAACATGTCACTATCAAAAATACATAAATCAAGGTTATCGATGCATAAAATAATTTTTATATAAATAGATGAGCAATGTTCAATAATTCTTACATTCACTAATGCTAAATTGAACTCACTAGATTTACAACTTGAATGTCAAGAACCTTGCTCAGTATTTTCTTGTCCAAAGAATTATTCTCCTATATAACCATATTTAATATTTAACACAAAATTCATTAGGTAAAATTCATATGCTTGGAATCCTCAATTGAAGTTCAACAAGGTTCGACCCCACCATTCCCATGATCTTTTTTCAGCTAACACCTTAACCTAACAATTAAGAGTCAAAAGAGAGAGGTAGAGAGAGATAATAAACTAGGGAGGAGAGAGAGAAAGGAGGAGAAAGAGAGAGAAAAGGGAGAACCTTCTCTTCTACTTCAAAATAGGGAATATCTCCCCTTTCCCTCTTCTCTCCAAATATAGTAGCAGAAGGCTTGAGGTTGGTGACCAACGATGGCACTCGAGATAGCAAGGAGAAGGTCTAGTTAGCGACCAAGGCCAACAAAATCCGATGAAACTAGACAAGAGAATGTAGTGCTCGAAACGAAGGGCATCTTTTTATGTCTAAATTGGAGGCTTGTCTGTCCAAATACATGCGACAACGATGACCATAAAGTCGGAAAAATGAAGGGAGAGAAGAGTAGAGGGGTTACCTTGGTCAAGCAGCTTGAAAAAGAAGAAAAATCGACAATCTTTCTCCATAAAAATTAAAAAAACTCGAAAAAAAATCTCAAAGTTGGTGGCGATTTCTTAGGAAATCGAGGATATGGTTCCCAATGGAGGAAAGAGGCCTTCTTAGATAGGGATTTCTAAGCTTTTTATCCTAATTTAATCGTCTTTCTCTAATCTCATCGAAAATGGAGAGAGAAGAAGGCTTGGAGTTTTGTTACTTTCTTCACTCACATGCAGAGCACATGACTTGGTTATTGCATACATTTTAGCAATTTTTTTCGACCATTTATTTTGAAAAAAAGATAAAAGCAAAAGATTCTTAAAATTAATTTATTACTCTAATAATCCTGTCAAATATTATTTTATTAATCTATCGAAACACATTGCCCTGGGTAAAAAAACTACAAACATGATAAATAAAGTCTACACAACACTACATAATCGACCTCATTTTATCCCTCATCTCTTTTTTTTCTTTTTTTTTTTTTTTTCAGTTTATCAAAAGAAGTTGCGGAATCCAACAAATAACGCAGCGGTTATTTATCTTGGCGCAGAAGCAAAAACACTTAGTAATCATCATAATAACACGTGCTATTTTTATTTTCGTTATTTTGCTGCTAAATTAATCTTGGCGCGGCTTCTTGCTAGTACTACAAGAAAGGCTGTATTCTAGGTTCTTTCCCCTAGAGATAACACTCGAGGGGTTGCATGGCAACGCCACACCCGTCCTTTGGAAGCCCCCCCCTCGGCCTTGTGGGGTGACTACATACGCCAAATGCTTCCCGCATGCGGGTCGGAGGGCCCCAGCGAGGGTGAAAAACACCCGCGGGCCACGCAGCGCCCTCCCCCTCCCCCCTCTTCTCCACCCCCCCCACCTTCACTCCCCCGAGGCCCGGAAAGCAATTCCCCCATCCCCCCTTCCCCCGAATCGAGCATGGGACGTACCCGAAATGGAAACACTTCAAAATCCTAAGATTCCCAATCCCGGCGATTCCCTCCGTCCTCTCTGTCGCGCTGTTCCTAGATTAGTTCTGTCGTCGGGGACGGCCGTGAACCCTATAGAGCAATTCGAGGCGGCGCGGTACCAGGTAGTGGAATGTTGAATCTTGTCCAACCTTTTCTGTTCGTATGCCGGTTTTGATGAAATGGTGCTGGGAATCGTGCGGTTTTGGTATTTTGATCCGCGAAGTGGCGTGGATTGAATGATTTATTGGGTTTGGACGTTTCTTTTGGCGGGTAACGTGTGGAAAGATTCCTTTTTTTTTTTTTAGCGTTTTTTGCGGGGCATTCTGGGTTGGAACGCAGAGAGGGGGTGAGGGCTTGGGTTTTGGAGTAAAGTTGGGATTTTTCTGGGTATCTGGTTACAGTTTTTGGGTGCTAAGTCTATTCTGCATGCAGTTGTCTTTTAAATATTGGTTCCGAGTAACTCGTTTCATTGGGTTTTCGGTGGGTGATGCTACTGGCTTCGTCAAGATTTTCTTCAGCTCGTATTTATGGATTACAACTTCCTTTCATTTATTTCGTTGCATGGTTCAATGGGTTTGTTGGTTAATATGGAGAATAATTTGGATTTTAGGTGTTTTGGTTAGATTCATGTCTAGGCACATTGTAGCGTTTTATAATGCTATAGTTTTATATTTACATTTAAATCGACTTTAATTTGGTAATGCATTTTATTTTTCCGTTTGATATTTTGGTCGTTTCTATTCTTCTATTTCTTTTCGGGTAAAACTGGATTTAGGCAGGCTGCATTTTGTCTTGATGCTGAAACGAATTACTACCCGTTTGTCTTCATTACTGCTTTCGTGTTTTCGTTGCTCAACAAATTAGAGGAAATATCACACGGAGTTTGTTATAGAAGATAGCATTTGGAGAAAACTTCTACTAACCCTTTTATTTTCACTCCCTTGTGAAAGCAATAAATCGCTGATACCAGAAGCTCTAAAGATTTTACAAACAATTTTGAAAAAGAAAAGAGTTTCACTGTACATGTTGTTCAATCTAGTTTATTTTTCTTTTTGGCTTTCTGAAAACAAAAATAGAAAACAGAAGCAATACCATGCGGGCCCCAATTTATCTGAACATTGATATGCGTTCTTAAGGTTTGAAATTTGAAATGGCGCTGTTATTGCACAGCCCGTGAAAGCTTATATTTATCTCATGCTCGATTTCTTTCCTCAAAGTGGTTCTCTGATTACATGACTTATGACAAATTTCTTGCTGACTAGGGTGAGGTTAGATGGTTGTGGTGGAAAATTCTTGCTTCTTGGAAGATGGATTTTTGATTCTTATGATTTCATTCAGTCAATTAGCTTATAGTACTCTGTTTCTAATAATGTTTTTAGATGAAGATATTAGTATAGCTCATTTTCCTGATTGTACATATTCTTTCTTTGGATGTTGGGTCTCAGAGAACATGCTTTTGTGTGATCTGTTTTTCTTTTGATTGTTCTATTACGTGGTTAAATTTGTTAATTAGTTCGACCTAAAGGATTTGTTGTGGTGTTTAGATGCTTGTGTCAGGGTTTCTGTTTTTCCTATTGTTTAATCTGCTTATCTACCATTTTCTTAACTACAATTTTATCTTTCTATGTAACATTAATCAGGCAGTTTCTTATTTGCTCACCAGTTCTTTTTTTTTTTTGTTAAATATTTGGCTGATGTGAGTGTCTTTTTGCCAAATGTGCAAGGGATTCGCATCTTTGTCCCATGAATATGCCATGTTGAATTTGTAAATTATGCAACCGTTGAAAGATCAAGAAGATCATGTCTTAGACTGAAAAAAATGAAGTTTTATTTGATAAGTTGATTTCCCCCTTCAGTTTTTCTTCATTAATAGTAATATTTGCTTTTATTTTATATGCTGTAACTTGCATGTTCCTTGGGAATGGAACTGGTAAACAATCTGATTCAGCATTTTGAATTACAAAAGATATTACTAGTTTACAGAATAGAGGAGCCAAGTCAGGAAGTCCATTTGGAATAAATATAATTATCAGTAATCAGAGGATAAACCTATGCAAAGACCCTCGAGTTTGATGCTAGAGCTTGTTGTAGTGCACTAGGATCATTTCTGTTTTGTGCACTTCTGTTGTTGGCATGTATTGTTGCTATGTTGTGTAAGCAAGATCCTTTCTCATCTTTCTTATTTTTTCTCTTTATTTTGGTAGGTCACCATTCATATCATGACCATCCCCTTGAAGTGATGCCTATGAGCGACTGATGCTTAGAGTGGCTATCCCAAGAGGAAACGAGGATAAACATGTTCTTAAAATGTCTATCATTTGGTGTTGTTTCTGTTAATGGTCAATATCTATTAAATAATCAGAAATCTTTGTGCTGGGGAACATTGTTATTTATTTTCCGGTACAGAAACCACGGGCTTGGAGAGGCAATCTTGCAATTTTCCTCTATATTTTTGTTCTGTCTTACCTTACATGATCAGGGGCTACTACCAAATGTCAGAAAGTGACATGGCAATTATCAAACCAGAGGTATGTCAGATTCTGCTATGATCTTTCATATATTAACTTAAAAACTTCATGTGTATTGCAAATTGCCCATTTTGTGGAACTGTATATCTGCTATAATGATTGTTTACTCGTGGAGCCTTTTATCTGGATCTCATTGCCTTTGGGCTTGCTTTTCAAATTTAATAGAAGACAATTTCTTGTCTATTCTTTGTATGCCCATTTTTTTGCATTTTGTTTTATATCCATAGCCATTACAAGCCATATTCTGTAACTATTTTAAAGTGTTCCATTTTCATTATCCATTGAGCTTTCCAACATCAGTGTACCTGTGAAACCCACTAGTATATAGTTCTTGAATATACAATTTTACTATACTCTAACAGGCTATGAAGTCCTATATTTGGCTCCAATGTGCTGATGGATCAATCCAACAAGTTGAAGAAGAGGTTGCTATGTTCTGCCCCATGATATGTCAAGAGATACTTCAGACAGCCATGGGTTCTTCTAAGAATTATGCTATTTCTTTACCCCAACGAGTTAATCCAGCCATACTTAGCTTAATTCTTGATTATTGTCGGTTCCATCAAGTTCCAGGCCGCTCTAACAAGGTATTATAAAGTTCAATACTTGTCTTATTGGTATTACATTCTTTTCTTTTGATAAAGCTTGATGTGTTTGTGGTTTTTGTTACCATAGTCCCTGACAAGTTGGAGTTATCTGTGGCCTCTACTACTATTTATATATGACTTGCTAGTTTGCTAGTATGATGATAACACCTAATTTCTGTTGTAGCTATTATCCTGCGGCAAGATCTTTTAACATAAAAGGACACTGAAAATTCTGTTAATTTGAATAGAATCACTTATGTTATAATTTTTATTTGTCATGTGTAGGAGCGGAAATCTTTTGATGAGAAATTCATCAGGATAGATACCAAACGATTATGCGAGTTGACTTCTGCAGCTGACAGCCTGCAGCTAAAGCCTTTGGTTGATCTCACTAGTCGAGCGCTTGCCCGCATGATAGAAGGAAAAACGCCTGAGGAAATTCGTGAGACTTTTCATTTGCCAGATGACCTCACTGAGGTTTTGTTGCATTAAAATCCCCTTTTTTCTTTTTTTTTTTTCTGGTGATTTCTCACAATCATCTCATTCCTCTCTTGGCTATTTTAGGAAGAGAAGTTAGAGCCATTGAAAAATGCTAATGATGATCTGCGGATCAGGTTACTAAATCGACTATATGCTAAGAAAAGAAAAGAACTGAAGGAGCGACAGAAACAAAAGGTAGTCACACTATCATAGTTCGATGACTATTTTGTTCCAACCATCTGCTTCTTTCTCTGCAATTAGAATTAAATGTATGATCCATGAGGTCTAGACATCTATCTATTTTATTTATTGTTGCAAATGCACTGTCATGTATTTTGCTGCTCCTAAAAGATTTGGTTTCTGAAAGAGTAGTAACACTTTTTTCAGGATGTGGAAGTTGAAGCACTGCAAAAAGATGAACGTTCAGTTGATGAAATATTATCATTCATAAATGGAGATGGAGGTGATTGTTATTAATTTATTTTGCCCTTTAAAAATTTATGACTTGGGTGTGCTAGTGCCAGTTGTTATCTTTTCTGCATTTTGTTAATGCCTGTTTTAGCTGCAAGGGCGATTTGTAGTCTTTCTAACTAGTTGAGAAGATTTTAGTAGTTTTTTTTTTAAAAAATTAAATCTAGCTTTTGTATCTAGGTTTTTTATCTTTGCATGTCCATAATGACCTCAAATCTTAAAACTGTTACAACATTAGGATGACTTCTTTGAAGGAAAATTTGGTTTTGCTACCGCAGGATCGACCTGATCTGTAGCGGAATTTTAAAAAAAATCCTAATAATCCGAGCAAATCTGAGAGTTCTCAGATCTGATTGATATGATCTAATATCAAAAACTAAATTAAAATAAATTTGTAACAACTATTGTTACCTGATTTGGGTAAACAATTTATCCTGCTAATGATCTGACGAGGCTAGAGGTTCTGGGTAGAGCCATACATACGCCTGGCCTCTACCAAAGTCCACTCGAATCAGATCTGGACGTCCTCTCATTCTGATCTCCAAATATCAGATCTGAAGTCGTTTTGTAGAGCCTTCGAATTGATCTTCGATGGCAGCACCTTTGTCTCTTGATCCAGGAACTAGTTGCGGAGTGTTGCAGGATCAGGGACCAACCTTTGATCTCTGAATTTTGCCCAACTCCTTGGGCGTGGAGAAGAGAAAGAGAATCAGAATATGGGGCGTGGAGATGGTGGGAGAGGCAGGGCTTCGCCATAGAGAAATTACGATGCGAAATAGCTTGCGCAGGGTCCAATTTATAGACCAACTTAAGAGTCCCTTCGCATATGATTTTGAACAGGTCAAAACCAACATGCAGAAGGACTCTCCCATGATCTCCATGCCCCTCACCAATTTATTCAAATATTTGTCGCACAAAAAATCCTGAAATATGGCATGGACAAAAGGAGGATAAAACTTGATTGGCGCAAGCCTTTTATCTCCAAGGTATTTGATCTCATCAAGCACCTTTGACCCAATTCTCTCTTCATGGATCAGCTTGGGGCGTGAACCCCTAGAAATTCTCCAGGGGGCGCACGCTCCCTATCCTTTCTTTCCTGCAAACGGGTCAAAGTTTGACCCTTGTCCTATTCCCTTTGCTTATTTTTAAGACAAGCCCTAATCAAGTCCCATCTAATAGAATTAGAACAAATCCTAATCAACTTAGGACAAGTCTTGATCAGGCAAGGACTAAGTCCAGTCAAATCAAGACAAATCCATACAGGGTATCTGGAAGAGCCTTGTCTAAATTTCATCTCATGATTTTAGGACAAGCTTGTTCTGACCAGGACAAGCTTCAGTCATATTAGGACAAACCCATATAAGGCTTTCGAATGAGCCAAATCTAATTTGGCTCCATCGAGACGAACCAGAAAGACTATAGAAGGAGAATATTTGGCTCAATCGTGTGCTAGCACGATTTTCTTAAACCTAATTGAATTTAATCCAAATCAATCAAACTGGATTAACCCAATTGATGACATCCAGATCCAAACTCTTGTTTGTGTGATCCATTTAGAATCAGTTCTGTATGGTAACGGGACATGTCGCGATCTCCATCATCGAAATACCTTTCGATGGATCAAAACTTTTCTGATTCATCCAATTAGAATCGTCGATCATCAAAACAATTCTAATTAGTCCTAAAATCTATCAGTGATACTTAGCAGTATATAGTGGCAACCCATCAGAACCGAATATGAATCTCTCGATGCAGCTATCTGTATGATTGGGTTCTTCTATCATGAGTCTCGACAGAATTAGGGTTAAGGTGAACTCGTCTAATCCAACACCTGTCATATTAATAAATCATTTGATTCGAGTCCGATGTGAAATCCTAATAGAAACTTCTTTCTATTAATTCACACTACCATGGTCATGGATTTTAGAACTCGATCTCATGATCATCATAGGGCTATTTTATCGAGGTTGATAGATCTCATCTTAGTGCAATCCAATTCTTACAATGAACATGCTATAGCTAATGTTGGGGATAAATTTCGCTCCCGTCGAAGTCCAGTCTGATGCTTAGCCTAATATGATTGGTAATCATGGAAAGCTTTGATTGAAAATTCTCTTTCCAGCAGCCGAACTCCTCCAACGATCGAACTCCTCCTAGACCTCTCCTTCAGTTGGATTTTTACAGGAGCCGAACTCCTTTCAGACGTCTCCTTCAGTCGGATTCCTCTAAGAGCCTAGCTCCTTCTAGACCTCTCCTTCCGATGGATTCTTCCAAGAGCCAAACTCCTTCCGAACTTCTCCTTCAGTCGGATTTCTACAGGAGTCGAACTCCTTCCGGACCCTCCTTCAGTCGGATTCCTCCAGGAGCCGAACTCCTTCCGGATGTCTCCTTCAGTAAACTTCATCTGAATTCCTCTAGTGGATTACTTTCAGATTTCAAGTAGTATTTCTCCTAGATAAGCTCCTCTAGCCGTATTCCCTTTAGAAATCCGAACACCTCTGGAGAATTGATATATATCAAAGTTCTTCACCAACCAACGCCTGGTTCCTCCGGATTGGTGCAGAATCTGGTTGACGTCGGATCGAGCTGGAGTTGGGGAAGAAGAGGTCGTCGTCGATGACCTACAGAACAAAGTCCCGTTCGGAGTCGGCGGTGGTGGCTCCGGCAGGACCCTCCGATGATCAAATCAGCTCTTCTGGCCAATAGAAATGGAGTGCTTAGGCAAGAATTCAGCAGAGTTTTGAAAATGAGAAGAGAGCTTAGAGAAAACGTATCTGGAGGATCCCTTTTTATAGACGGAGTCTGTCGTAACCTCCGGTAGTGGAGTCGCCTTAAGCAGACTGATGACAGTTGTAACCATCCTAATAAATGATAGTCGTAACCATCCGATGGTGGGATCGTCTGTTCGTTGAGATTTAATAGTTGAAGTTCGAAGAAAGCAGACGTTGGTTGGTGAAGAACTTTGACATATATCAATTTCAGAGGAGTTTAGACTCTTAAAGAGAATACAGCTAGAGGAAATTATCTGGGAGGAATACTAAAAATCTGTTAGTAATCCATTGGAGGAATCCAGATGAAGTTTGGCTGAAGGAGAAGTCCAGAAGGAGTTCGGCTCTTGGAGGAATCCGACTGAAGGAGACGTCCGGAAGGAGTTCAGCTCCTGTAGAAATTTGACTGAAGAAGAGGTTCGGAAGGAGTTCGGCTCCTGGAGGAATTCGACTGAAGAAGACGTCCGAAAGGAGTTCGGCTCCTGTAGAAATGCGACTGAAGGAGATGTCTGGAAGGAGTTCGGCTCCTATAGAAATCCGACTGAAGGAGAGGTTCGGAAGGAGTTCGGCTCCTGGAGGAATCCGACTGAAGGAGACGTCCAGAAGGAGTTCGGCTCCTGTAGAAATCCGACTGAAGGAAACGTTCGAAAGGAGTTCGGCTTCTGTAGAAATCCGAGTGAAGGAGACGTTCGGAAGGAGTTTGGTTCTTGTAGAAATCCGACTGAAGGAGACGTTCGGAAGGAGTTCGGCTTCTATAGAAATCCGAGTGAAGGAGACGTTCGGAAGGAGTTCAGCTTTTGTAGAAATTCGACTGAAGGAGAGGTCTGGGAGGGGTTCGGCTGTTGGAGGGAGTCGAGAGGGGTTCGGCCGCTGGATGAGTTCGGCTGCTAAAGGAGTTCGATCGGGGTTCGGCTGTTGGAGGGAGAATTCCCAATCAAGGCTCTTCCATGATTATCAGTCGCATTAGGCTAAGCATCAAACTGGACTTCGACGGGAGCGGGGTTTATCCTCAACAATAGTCCCCCCACTTTCGAGTTTGAAATTCGAAAGAAGTACAAAAAAAGACGATTGTCGAAGTCCTTTTTTAGGCTCTACATCCGTTCAGGTTGAAGCTCGAGGGAGATCTTATCTCCAACTAAGGTTAAAGAAGATTTTATCTCCTATTGACGTTGAAGTTGAAGCTCGGAGGAGATCTTATCTCCAGCCGAGGTTAAAGAAGATCTTATCTCCTGTTGACGTTGACGTTAAAG
Organism: Cocos nucifera; assembly: GCA_006176705.1. Classification (NCBI taxonomy): domain Eukaryota; kingdom Viridiplantae; phylum Streptophyta; class Magnoliopsida; order Arecales; family Arecaceae; genus Cocos; species Cocos nucifera. Next base: position 209,304 of record QRFJ01000151.1, read on the forward strand.
TGGAAGCTTAGGAAGATCTTATCTCCAGCCGAGGTTGAAGGAGATCTTATCTCCTTCCGAACATCTTCTTCAATCGAATTCCTCCAGGAGCTGAACTCCTTTCGAACCTCTCCTTCAGTCGGATTCTTACAGGAGCCGAACTTCTTTCGGACGTTTCCTTCAGTCGGATTCCTCCAGGAGCCGAACTCCTTTCGGAATTCTCCTTCAGTCGGATTCCTCCAGGAGCCGAACTTCTTCCGACGTCTCCTTCAGTCGGATTTTACAGGAGCTAAACTCCTTCCGAACTTCTCCTTCAGTCGGATTCCTCCAGGAGCCGAACTCCTTCCGGACGTCTTCTTCAGTCGGATTTCTACAGGAGCCGAACTACTTCCGGACATCTCCTTTAGTCGGATTCCTCCAGGAGCCGAACTCCTTCCGGACTTCTCCTTCAATCGGATTCCTCCAGGAGCAGGAGCCGAACTCCTTTTGGACTTCTCTTTCAGTCGAATTCCTACAGGAGTCGAACTTCTTCCAGACTCTCCTTCAGTCGGATTCCTACAGGAGCCGAACTCCTTCCTGATCCTTCGGTCAGATTCCTTCAGGAGCTGAACTCCTTTCGGATCTCTTCTTCAGATGGATTACTATAGGCGATCCTACTGGACGGTTACGATTTGAAGGAAAATCCTGATTTTTTGGTCCAGGTTCGTTCAAGTCTAATCAGATCAAGAGATATATTTCAAAATTTTTTTTCTTGATCCCAATCAGATCTTAATATGTTTCAGATCTGATTATTATTATTTTGGAAATCAAAATAAAATCAGATAAATTAAATCAGATTTAACTTACCTTGATATGGGTAATCCTATTATCCGTTGATGATCATGTATGCAGCGGAAGGTTCTGGATCTAGCCACGCAAGTGCCTGGCCTCTACCGGTATCCACTCGGCCTGGATCTGGAGATCCTCTTCTTCTCTATCACGTCTCCAAAAATCAGATCTGGATTTGATCTGGAGGATCTTCAAAACTCCTTTTGAAGATCAGCAGTCGTCCTTTGCAGCAGCGCAGCCTTCTAGCTTTTACTTGCCTTTCTCTTGTCTAGATTGCACCAACCAAGGTCCAAAACCCTTTTGGACGTGGAGAGGAAAGGGAGAAGGTGGTTTGGCGTGGAGGAAGAGGGGAGAGGCAGCCTTGGGGCGTGGGAAATTGTGATTCAATCATCTATATGTTTCAATCACCTTCTGGGTTGGGCGTAGGGTCTTATTTATAGACTGTCTGTGATCCAACTTCTCTTCTTCCCAACAAATCACAATCCTTTGTGAAATCAGATCTAAATCTGATTGGTGGGAATAGAGGCTCCTAGATTCCTTTTTAGAGGGTGCCTAAGACCAGTCAAAGTTGGTTCTTAGGAGAACTCTAATTGGAATTCAAAAAGGAGATGGAGTCCCTGTCCAACAGGGACTCCTAGGCGCCTCCAACTTGGGCACACGCCACCCTTGGCGTGTGCCCTCTTCCTTGCCAGGTTCTGGCAGGGGGACAGGCCCCCAGCAGCTCTCCAATGCGTGTGCCCTCTTCCTTGCCAGGTTCTGGCAGGGGGACAGGCTCCCAGCAGCTCTCCAATAGGTGCGTGACATATGGTCAAAAATCAAAGTGTCAATGGTCAACATTTGACTAGTCAAAGGTAGACTTTTGACCAAAGTCAAAGAACAAGAAATGGCAGGTGACCAAAAATGGCAGGTAATGTCTTACAAAATAAGACAACCTTTTCTGACTTGGATAACCTCCAGTCAGACCATATGAAGGCCTATGATTGAGCACAAACTCCTTTGGCTCAGACAGGACAACTTTTTTTATGATAGCAAAAGAAGAACGTTAGGTTCAATCGAGTGCTAGTACGATTTCCTTGAACCTAATTGAATCTCATTCAGATCAATTGAACTAGATCGGTTCAATTGATGATCACCAGATTCAAACCCTTGTTTGTGTGACCCAGTTAGGTTCAGTTCTGTATGGTAATGGGATATGTCATGATCTCTATCATCGACATCATCGAAACTTCTTTCGATAGATCAGAACTCTTCTGATTCGAACAGCTAGAATGATCGATCATCATTCTAATTGCTCCCAAAATCCACTAGTGACACCTAGCAGTATATGGTGGCAACCCATCAGAGCTGAATGTGAACCTCTTGGTGCAGCTACCTGTGTGATTAAGTTCTTCTATCTTGAGCCCCGATCAAATTAGGGTTAAGGTGAACTCGTCAAACCCTAGTTTCTGTCATATGATGTAATCATTCGATTCAAGTCCGATGTGAAAATCTAAATAGAAACTCTTTCTATTATTTCACTCTGCCATGGCCATGGGCTTCTGGACTTGATTCTCATGATCATCATAGGGCTGCTCCTCTACCACCGAGGTAGATAGATTTCATCTTGATGCTATCCAGTTCCTACAATGAACATGCTATAGCCAACATACACCTCAGGGTTCCATATGGCTAGGAGACCGAGTAATGTAGTCAAACTATAACACCCTCAAGGTGAACTGTTGATGCACCTCAAGTCAAAGAATCAGACACTACTGCAGCATCGAGTCAGTCATTGACGAGAAGGTAGACTCCCTAATGACTACTCGAGGTGGTCACGCTCAGTGCCCTCGTTCTCTAACGAGTACCTATACTCTCGCTCCGGTGTCTCCACACCGTAGACTCAAGACTCATCTACTAGAGAGAAGCGATTGTACACCAACCTTCCGGATCAATCACCATCCTCGTGATGATCCTATGGTCGGGAGCATTTTATGAGTTAACAATGATTATTAATGTCTTAAATTTTCAACTTTTGAAAATATGAATTATCATTATCATTAACTCAAAGGATGTATCACAGACACTTAATACACATATGTGATAGAAAATAATCCATTTTATTGATATTAGTCAAAATTACAATTTTGCCCCTAGAAATGTATTACAAGTGTCAGCCAATTCTGGCTTCTAGGGCATATATATCTAACAATCTCCCACTTGTCCTAAAGCCAATTGGCTATAAGTCTAAGTCCCATCTTCTTAAGGTGGGCTTCGATCCTCTGCTGGTCCAATGGCTTTGTAAGTGGGTCTGCCACATTATCTGTGGAGTTGACTGTCTTGACCTCGACGTAATCCTTCTCGAGGTAATCGCGGATGAGGTGGTATCACCGTTTGCTTGGAACTCTTCCAGCCGACAGGACCACCATTGCACACAAACAAACTCCCAGATGTCGACTTTCGATCATCTATATCGGACATAAAATTCGAGTCTGTGTATCCCTGGACTTGGAGTTCTCTATTACTAAAGACCAACATCATATCCTTAGTTCTTCTTAAGTACTTAAGGATACATTTCACAGAAGTCCAGTGTTCTTCATCTGGATTTGACTGATATCTGCTTGTGACACTCACAGCATGGGCTATATCAGGTCGTGTACATAGCATGGCATACATGAGGCTCCCTATTGCAGAAGCTTACGAGATCTTGCTCATGCGTTCTATTTCCTCAGGTGTGCTGGGGCACATCTTCTTGGAAAGATGAATACCATGTCTGAAGGGTATTAATCCCCTCTTAGAGTTTTCCATACTAAACCTCTTTAGTACTTTCTCTATATACATCTTCTGTGAAAGTCCTAGCATCCTATTCGGTCTATCCCTATAGACCTTAATTTCTAGAATAAAGGATGCTTCGCCCAGGTCTTTTATGGAGAATTCCTTGGACAACCATAATTTAACTGTTGTTAATATGGGAATATCATTCTCAATAAGGAGGATGTCATCCACGTACAATACGAGGAAGATAACAGCGCTCCCACTGACCCTTTTGAAAACACACGGTTCCTTTTCGTTTTTGATGAAACCAAACATTTTGATCACATCATTGAAATGAGTGTTCCAGCTCCGAGATGCTTGCTTAAGTCCATATATGGACCTTTGCAGCTTGCAAACCTTGTGATCAGTATCACTGGATGTGAAACCTAGCGGCTGTTCCATATAAATATCTTCCTCAAGATATCCTTTCAAGAACGCCGTTTTCACGTCCATTTGCCATATTTCGTAATCGAAATAGGCTGCAATGGCAAGCAATGTGCGGATGGATTTTAGCATAGCTACTAGGGAAAAGGTATCCTGATAGTCAATGCCCTCGCGTTGATTATAACCTTTTGCCACTAGTCTAGCCTTGAATGTCTCTACATTCCCATCTGCACCAATCTCTCTTGAAGATCCATTTACACCCAGTAGGTACTATACCTTCTGGTGGATCTACCAAGGTCCAGACTTAGTTTGAGTGCATCGAGTCAATTTCTGACTGCATTGCCTCTAGTCATTTCTCATAGTCGATATCTGATATCATCTCGTTGTAGGTTTTGGGATCATCACCATGAGCACCATTACCTATGAGGAACGTTTTCTCTACTTCCTCTGAAATAATACCTAAGTATCTCTCAGGGGGACGGGAAACTTCTTCCGATCTACGAGGTGGAGGAGGTAGTGTTCTTATTGGCTCAATCTGATTTGGTTCCAATTGGTCCTTAGCTCGTTGTACTTATGAGACTTTCTCATCAAGCTTGATCTGCCTTCCAATGCCGCTATCTTGAATAAACTATTTTTCAAGAAAGATGGCATGTCGACTCACAATCACATTGTGGTCTTCTGGAATGTAGAAATAGTATCCTAATGACTCTTTAGGATATCCTATGAATCGAGCTTTAAAGGACCTAAACTCTAACTTGTCCGCTTGTTGTCTTTTGACATGAGCCGGACAACTCCAAATTCTGAGATGACTCAGACTTGGTTTCTTACCATGCCATATCTCATACGGTGTGGTAGGAACGGTTTTAGAGGGAACCCTATTCAGTAGATAAATTGAAGTTAACAATGAATGTCCCCAAAGGAAATCAGGGAGGTCTGTGAAGCTCATCATGGATCGAACCATATCTAATAGGGTCTGATTTCTCCGTTCTGAAACTCCGTTGAGTTGAGGTGTTCCTGGTGGAGTCCATTGAGAGACTATGCCATTTTCCTTTAGATAGTGTAGGAATTCCCGGCTAAGGTATTCACCTCCTCGATCTGATCGAAGAACCTTAATGGGTTTTCCAGTTTGTTTTTCTACTTCATGTCTGAATTCTTTGAACTTTTCAAAAGCTTCAGACTTATGTCTCATAAGATACACATACCCATACCTAGACAGATCATCAGTAAAGGTAATGAAGTAGATAAAATTGCCTCTAGCTGGCACATCAAATGGGCCGCACACATCAATATGTACTAGGGCAAGGAGATCTATGGTCCTCTCCCCATGTCCAACAAAAGGGAGTTTAGTCATTTTGCCTTGAAGACAAGATTCACAAGTTGGATATGACTCAGAAGTCAATGGACTCAATAGCCCATTTTTCTCCAATTTGTTGATCCTATCTTCTGCTATATGACCTAATCTCAGGTGCCATAGATACCTGTCGTTTGGACTATCCCTAGGTCGTTTGGCATTCACGTTTTTGCTCGATAGTTAGACAGGTACATCAATATGGTGCTGATAAAGACCATTAATAAGGAAACCATTTGCAATTTTATTTCTTTCATAAAGAATGTTACATGATCCTTAAAGAAGGTAATCACATAGCCTTCTAGTGCAAGCCATGAAAACGGAAATCAAATTCCTGCTAGCTGCAGGCACATAATAACAGTCTTTTAAAACTAAGTCTAAACCAGACGGTATCGAAGAGGTATGTTCCACGGCTACTGCAGCAACTTTACTCCATTACCGACGCATAGGATCATGTCTCCATCTCTCAGCCTCCTGCTATCCTCAAGATCCTGCATGGAAGTGCACAGATGAGCACTAGAACCAGAGTCAAGCACCCAACTGGATGCAGAAGAAATCGTAAGGTTAGACTCAATAACGAGCATATCTCCAGAAGGACCTTCCTTCTTGTTCTTCAGGGTGGCCAGATAAGTAGGGCAGTTCTGCTTCCAATGGTCGTCGCTGTTGCAATGGAAACACTTTCCTTTGACATCGGCATTTTTCTTCGGCTCTGCCTTCTTCTTCTTGGCTCCTTCCACCTTTTGTCTTTTCGCAGACTTCTTTTTCTTTCTATAAGACTTTCTTTTGGAAGAAGTCCGTTCCATAGCAAGAACTGAGCCTTTAGAACATTTCATAGAAAGCTCAGCGGTGACCAGCATATTCATTAATTCGGCCAAGAAATTTTGAAGTTTATGCATGTGGTAATTCATGATGAATTGCCCATATGCATCAGTCAATGATTGTAGAATAACATCGTTCTGCAGATCCAAGTCCAACTTCACACCGAGCTTCTCAAGCTCTTCCAAGTCCTTGATCATCATCAGGCAGTGATCTTGGACTGACTGCCCATCATGCATCTTAGCCTTAAAAAGTCATTTCGTGACTTGATATTTGGCTGCGCGACTCTGTTCACCAAACATCTCCTGCAGGTGAGCTAACATTTGGCGAGCAGTCCCGATATCTTCATGTTGGTGCTGGAGCTCATCAGACATCGAGCCCAACATGTAATATCTGGCCTTATTATCTTCGTCTATCCACTTTTCCAGAGACGGTCTCTGTTCAATAGATGGACGGGCTGGTAAGGTGGGAGGGTCCTGGTCCAGTACATGGGTTAATTTTTCGAAATCCAAAACTATTTTGTAGTTCCTGAGCCAATCTTTATAATTGGGTCCAGTCAGTCTATGTGTGTTCAGGATACGTGCCAATGGGTTGGACGCAGACATTTTCCTGTAGAGAGTCAAAGATTCTAGTTAGATATTATAATTTTGACTTGACCAATTTGTTTAGGAATTTTATTTTTAAACAAATTAGCTCCCACTATTTTTTCAGATCCCTACATTTCCTCTGTAGAGATGCGAAAATCTCCACGATTAATGATTTCTAGTGGGTGGTGCGGTCTCACCAACTGACTCATCACCTCACTAACAGTTATTGGTGATGGGTTAGCCAATGAGTGAACAACTCTTGTTCAATGATTCTCTAATCATGGTGCACCCAAACATGGTCTCTAATTCATGAATCTCATCGTATCCGGAATATTGATCCACTCCTTGGTTAAGTCAGACCCACCATTTGCATAGACTGGGTTCCTAATTGAGTCTCTCACCGTATCCGGAATATTGAGCCCAACTCATCTTCCAGCCCATAGCATCCAATGCCTAATAGACATGGTTGCGTCTTCCCGGTGCAATTGAGCCATTGTATCCAGCCGAGAACAATCAACCCCGGGAAGGATCCGCACATCTATAATGGTGGAAGACCTCAGACTTAATCTTTTCTTAAGGAGAATTGATTCAGGTCTCATTAAACTAGACTTGTCATAGTCATAACAATTATGACTAACCTAGTGGCATGGGTCAGCTCGGATTTATTGACCACCTCAGATCAGAACTGTGTCAACAGATATGGCCAGGTAGTGAGACGGTGGAAGGAATATGTAATTAACTCGTACAAGAACGCATTCAGGTCGAGTATCGCTCCAATTAAAAATCAGTCGATCGTATGTCCAAATTTACCTTAGACACAAATTATTGAGCCAGAACCAAATTGGGTTAGCCTACAATCAGACTTTAACCTTGAGCCTAATTAGGTCTTGCTTGATCGTGACTCGATCTTGACCCAGACTTAATCCTATTAGGCTGGTCAATTTAAGCATTATTGATCCCATCTAACCAACTTTGATTCGGTTTGATCAACCGCTTAGACCTAATTGAGCTACCCAAGCCCGAACCCAGTTTATGAATATATCTTAGATCTGAAATTCTCAATTTTAGACCTAATTGATTTCCATAATCTAATTTTTTATTTAGTAGGATTCATAAACAAATATGCACAATAAATCCTAGGGTTTCAGGATCTAGGATTATGCAGAAAGTAAGTTTGGGTTTCTGATTAAGGACGAACATACGCAGCACCCCTAACACATTATAAGAACACCCCATCGATGGGAAGAGAGGGCCTTTAAACCTTCTTCATTCTTATGACCGGACGGCCAAGAGGAACGCCTTAATCAGGAACATGCAATACTACAAAACAGTTTTAGATCTAATATCATATATCTCATATATAAATTAGATCTAATCATGCATATTTTGCATACATCTCATGTATCGAATCATGCATGTTTTCAGATCTAAAATTATCTCATAATAATCTGAAAAATTAGATTTAAAATTGATCTAATCAAAAAAACTCTAATCTAGACAATTATGTAGAAACTATTCTACAACTTAGTCCTAAACATGCATCAATCATATCTCATATGATGTTTAAATTAAATAATTTTATTTGTTATTTTTTAGATGTTATTATAACCATTATAATATCAGAAAATAGTAAATAAATAGATCTAAAATATGATTTAATCAAATTAAATTGAAAACATGCAAGACTATTCTATTAAACTATTCTATTTTAGAACTAGTCATGCATATTTTCTAATCTTAGATCCAAATCATTTAATTTTAATTTTTTCTGATTTCAGATTTGATCACATCTCATATGACATCTGAAATCATTTATTTTTTGATTAAAATAAATTTAAAATCAGATCTAAACACTTTTAGAACCTAGCTCTGATATCAGTTGAAGAAAAATCCTGATTTTCCGGTCCAGGTTCGTTCAGGTCTGATCAGATCAAGAGATATATTTCAAAAATTTTTCTCTTGATCTCAATCAGATCTTGATATGTTTCAGATCTGATTATTATTATTTTGGAAATCAAAATAAAATCAGATAAATAAAATCAGATTTAACTTACCTTGATATGGGTAATCCTATTATCCGTTGATGATCCTGTATGCAGCGGAAGGTTCTGGATCTAGCCATACAAGTGCCTAGCCTCTACCGGTATCCACTCGGACCGGATCTGGAGATCCTCTTCTTCTCTATCACGTCTCCAAAAATCAAATCTGGATCTGATTTGGAGGATCTTCAAAACTCCTTTTAAAGATCAGCAGTCGTCCTTTGCAGCAGCGCAGCCTTCTAGCTTTTACTCGCCTCTCTTGTTTAGATTGCACCAACCAAGGTTCAAAACCCTTTTGGACGTGGAGAGGAGAGGGAGAAGGTGGTTTAGCGTGAAGGAAGAGGGGAGAGGCAGCCTTGGGGCGTGGGGAATTGTGATTCAATCATCTATATGTTTCAATCACCTTCTGGGTTGGGCGCAGGATCTTATTTATAAACTGTCTGTGATCCAACTTCTCTTCTTCCCAACCAATCACAATCCTTTGTGAAATCAGATCTAAATCTGATTGGTGGGAATAGAGTCCCCTGGATTCCTCCTTAGAGGGCGCCTAAGATCGGTCAAAGTTGGTTCTTAGGAGAATCCAAAAAGGAGATGGAGTCCCTATCCAACAGGGACTCCTAGGCGCCTCCAACTTGGGCACACGCCAAGGGTGGCGTGCGCCCTTTTCCTTGCCAGGTTCTGGCAGGGGGACAGGCCCTCACCAGCTCTCCAATAAGTGCGTGAGATGTGGTCAAAAGTCAAAGTATCAATGTCAAACATTTGACCAGTCAAAGTAG
>QRFJ01000151.1:218875-353649 GCA_006176705.1 Cocos nucifera
AAGAATTGTTCTTGTATCTAGCTGCTTCCTCGGTGGCCTTGGCAGCAGTCCTTGTTAGGGAAGAAGCAAAGACGCAACGACCGATCTACTACGTGAGCCGAGTCCTGAGGGACGCGGAGACCAGATACTCAAGGATAGAAAAAGTGGCTTACTGTCTCGTAATTGCTGCCAGGAGGCTCCGACCTTATTTTCAGGAGCACACCATAACGGTCCTCACGGATCAACCAATAAAAGCAGTTCTCCACCGAGCAAATGCTTTCGGAAGAATCACAAAATGGGCAATTGAGCTCACGGAGTTTGACATCAACTACCAGCCCAGGCCATCAATCAAGGCCCAGATACTGGCGGATTTTGTAGTAGAGTGCACCATTCCAGACGAAGCCGAACTTGAATCAAGCGAGACAGACACAAAAGCAAGATCGAGCCTTGACGAAGCCGAACCATCACAACCGAACTTCCCCGAAGAAAGCGCCGACCTCTCTGAAGGTTTCTGGGTTCTGCACGTGGACGGTTCATCCAACTCCACTGGAGCTGGTGCGGGGTTGGTCTTGGTCAGCCCCGAGGGAGTTGTCGCCGAGTATGCGCTGCGCTTCGAGTTTCCCGCTACCAACAATGAAGCCGAATATGAAGCACTGATTGTCGGATTAAAAATAGCAAAGGAGCTAAAAGTAGATCGGCTCCGAGTCTACAGTGATTCCCAACTGGTGGTCGGCCAAGTTGGCGGCAACTTCGAAGCAAGAGAGGAGAGCATGGTGAGATACCTCGGGAAGGTGAAGAGTTTGACCCCGGCCTTCGGCAGTTTCGTCATTCAGCATATCCCAAGGACAGAAAATGCGAGAGCCGATTTCCTTTCCAAACTGGCCACTTCGGCTCCAGCCGAACTGCCCAAAGAAGTGTTTCTGAAAATTATGAAGTACTCGACCACAGAAGAACCTCAAGACATCCTACAGACGGAATTCGAGCCCAGCTGGATCGATCCATTGGTCGCGTACCTTAAAGAGGGGGTTCTTCCTCACGACCAAAAAGAAGCTCGGAAACTCAAGAATCAGGCCTCCCGCTATGTCTTATACGAAGGCAAGCTGTATAAAAGGTCGTACTCCCTCCCATTGTTGAGATGTCTCCGACCTTCAGAGGCTAATCTTGCACTATGGGATGTGCACGAAGGACTTTGCGGAAGCCACTTAGGAGCAAGGTCTTTGTCGCTAAAGTTACTTCGGCAAGGGTATTACTGGCCGACCTTATTTCGCGATTCTGTGGAATACGTAAAGAGGTGCGACCGCTGCCAGAAAAATGCTAGTGTGCAGAGGCGGCCGGCATCCGAACTCACTCCGCTCAATTCACCTTGGCCGTTTGCGCAATGGGGAATGGATATACTCGGCCCTTTCCCAACAGCGTCGGGACAGCGGAAGTTCCTCTTGGTCGCGATTGACTACTTCACCAAGTGGGTCGAAGCTGAACCACTCGCTAAAATTACCGAGGCCAAGGTACAGGACTTTGTTTGGAAGTCACTAGTTTGCCGGTTCGGCCTGCCCCGAACCCTTATAACCGACAACGGGCGACAGTTCGCCGGGGCTAGGTTCGCCGAGTTCTGTGAAGGATTAAACATCTCCCAACGCTTCACCTCTGTGGCTCATCCGCAGGCTAATGGGGAAGCTGAGATAACCAACCGGACCTTGCTACAAGGAATCAAAGCGAGACTTGATAAGGCAAAAGGGGCCTGGGTGGACGAACTCTACCATGTCCTCTGGGCATACCGAACTACTCAGAGGGTGCCAACTGGAGAAACACCTTTCGCTTTGGCCTTCGGTACTGAGGCAGTTATCCCAGTCGAGCTTAAGCTCCCTTCTGCACGAGTCGTGGGCTTCAATGAGCAGCACAACCCCCAAGACCTCAGAGTCAACCTCGACCTCCTGGAAGAAAGGAGGGAGGAAGCCCGCATCCGGATGTCAGCTTATAAACAGAAGGTGGCTCGGTACTACAACTCCAGGGTTAAAAGCAAGACGTTCAGAGTGGGGGACTTAGTGCTCAGACGAGCCGCTGTCACTCAGCCTCAGAGTCAAGGGAAGCTCGCCCCAAATTGGGAAGGTCCATACGAGGTGACGGAAGTTATCCGACCCGGAAACTTATCGCCTGAAGGAACTCGGAGGGATAATGCTTCCCCGGCCATGGAATTCAGAAAATCTGAGGATGTATCATCAATAAATTTCCTTCAAAAATTCCTTTGCTCTGCATTTTTGGTTTTTGACACAAGGATTATGGGATGGCAAGAGAAAAATGAGTAAAAATAGCCCGTTAGGAACAGGAGGAAGACCTCGTCCTAACGCGAGCAAAGTCGAAGGCCTCGTTCACCTTAGACGAGATGGGGGGAGAAGCTCGGACGACGGTCCGCATGTGCCCCCACAGCCCGTTAGGAACAGGAGGAAGACCTCGTCCTAACGCGAGCAAAGTCGAAGGCCTCGTTCACCTTAGACGAGATGGGGGGAGAAGCTCGGACGACGGTCCGCATGTGCCCCCACAGCCCGTTAGGAACAGGAGGAAGACCTCGTCCTAACGCGAGCAAAGTCGAAGGCCTCGTTCACCTTAGACGAGATGGGGGGAGAAGCTCGGACGACGGTCCGCATGTGCCCCCACAGCCCGTTAGGAACAGGAGGAAGACCTCGTCCTAACGCGAGCAAAGTCGAAGGCCTCGTTCACCTTAGACGAGATGGGGGGAGAAGCTCGGACGACGGTCCGCATGTGCCCCCACAGCCCGTTAGGAACAGGAGGAAGACCTCGTCCTAACGCGAGCAAAGTCGAAGGCCTCATTCACCTTAGACGAGATGGGGGAGAAGCTCGGACGACGGTCCGCATGTGCCCCCACAGCCCGTTAGGAACAGGAGGAAGACCTCGTCCTAACGCGAGCAAAGTCGAAGGCCTCGTTCACCTTAGACGAGATGGGGGGAGAAGCTCGGACGACGGTCCGCATGTGCCCCCACAGCCCGTTAGGAACAGGAGGAAGACCTCGTCCTAACGCGAGCAAAGTCGAAGGCCTCGTTCACCTTAGACGAGATGGGGGAGAAGCTCGGACGACGGTCCGCATGTGCCCCCACAGCCCATTAGGAACAGGAGGAAGACCTCGCATCAACCTCGGCCAGAGGAGATAAGATCTCCTCCGAACAATCCTATCAACCTTCGATTAAATAAGGTCTCCCCCGAGCGACTAGGCTGACCGACTTCGACCTCGGCGAGAGATAGGATTTTTTCTAAGTGACCGAATCAACCTCGGCTAAAGAGCCTCAACTTCGGCATCAACTTTAGCCAGAGATGAAATCTCTCCGTCGAACTTCGACATGGATCGATACGAAGCCCGGAAGAAAACTTCGGCAGTCGCCTTGACTACACTCCCTTCCTTCAAGTTTCGAACTCGGGAGTGGGGGGGCTAGTGTTGGGGATAAACCCCGCTCCTGCCAAAGTCTAGTTCGATGCTCAGCCCGATGCGACTAGTGGCCTGCAGAAGAGATTCCGCAGACGGGCTTCAGCCGAACTGCCAAGTGGACCGAGCTCCTCAAACTCCCAGCGACAGGACCGAACCCTCCCTCGGCCGGGCCTCAAGCGGTCGCCTCCTCCAGCGGCCGAACTCCTCAAGTGGTCGCCCCCTCGGCCGAACTCCTACATCCGGCCGAACTTCTCAGCGGCCGGACCTCAGCCGAAAGTCCTTCAAACCGACCGAACTCTCAAGCGGCCGAGCTTCATACTCCCAGCGGTCGAACTCCTCAAGCGACCATTCTTTCGGCCGGTCAAGCTCCTTCGGACAACCAGCGCCCGAACTCCTCAGCAGTCGGCAGCGGGTCGAACTACTTAGCTGCCGAACTACTTCTGATTACTCAATCGCCGAGCTTCGGTCAGACTCCTGCAAAAGCTGAACTGTCCTCTGCGTCGTTACAGCCAGGCGCCTGCAGGAGCCGAACTCCCCCCAAAGCTTCCTCTCGGGCCGAGCTTCTAAGGAAGCCGGACTCCTTACGGAACCCTCCAGCGATCGGGCTTATACGGAAGTCGGACTCCTACGCGGATTTCTCCAACGACCGAGCTTCTAAGGAAGCCGGGCTCCCTACAGACTTCTTCAGTGGACGAGCTTCTCAATGGCCGAACTCCTTATGATGGATTACTGCAGGCAATCTCGCTACGGTTACACGACAATAACAATCGGCATTTATCGGCAATAACGATCGGCAATAACGATCGGCAATAACGATCGGCATTGATCACGACAGTTACGACGCTCATTAACCAAGGCGGTTACAATGAGCTCCCTCTATAAAAGGACCCTCCGAATTCACTGAGGCCAGGTTCTGAAAACCCTTTTCTTCTTCTCTATACTCTATCGAGCACTCCATTCCTGTTGACAGGAACTGACTTGAGCGTCGGAGGGTCTTGCCGGAGCCACCCCCCACCGGCTCCGAGCGAGACTTTGTTTTGCAGGTCCCCGGCGGCAGCCTCTTCGGCCTCAACTCCGACGACGACCAGTTTCTGCGTCAACACATATCAAGCAGAAAAAGGGGGAATCTATCTAGACTTATGTCATCCGGTTTAATGCCGCTGCATTAGAAGTCCAGAATCTGGATCAATCTGTTGCAATGGCCGCACTCAAGGGTGTCCTTCAGAAGAATGATTTGTTGTTCTCTCTAGAAAAGAAATACCCCAGGGACTTTGCCGATCTACTGGCTCGGGCTGAAGGATATGCCCGAGCAGAAGAAATCTTCAAATTGAAGGATGAGGAAGCCGTAGGAGAGTGGCAGGCGGGCGAATCTAATAAACCCGCAGCTGGAGGGTCGAATGAAGTTCGGCCGCATTCATGAACTCCCCCCAAGCGCAAGCGAGCCTGAACTCCTCGAGCTCGTTGTCAAAGAAGCTCCGACAGAAGGGCACGATGAAGTTCTCCTCCCAGAAGGTTTCACAACTATGCCCCTTTTAATATTCTAAAAATGCAAGTATTGATGGGGATTAAGGAGCAACTCCCGAGGCTAGAAAGGATACGCACTCATCTTGGCAAGCGCAATCCTAACAAATACTGTCTCTACCATCATGACCACGGCCACGATACTGAAGAATGCATTCAGCTCTAAGACGAGATCGGAAAGCTCATCAGGAGAGGTCGGCTGGGTCGATTCCTCAGATGTCGGCCTGAAGCGAGAGAAGATCGGCCGAGGGCACTGCCGTGGCCTGAACCACCAAGGAGGGAGGAACAACAAGGAGATCGGCTGCCTCTCGGCATCATCAACACTATCTCTAGGGGATTTCGGCAAGAAGAGGCCAGCGGCTCTGGGGGATCAATGAAAAGATGGAGGGCTGAAGAACCCATAACCTTCACTGAGGAAGATGCATGGGGAGTACAGTTTCCGCACAATGATGCGGTTGTAATCTCTTTAAATATAGCGGACTATGATGTACGTCGCATCCTAGTTGATAATGGAAGTTCGGCTGACGTCTTGTTTTATGATGCTTTCTCCAAAATGTCAAAATCTAATAGTCAACTTAGACTAATAAACTCCCCCTAGTAGACTTCGCTGGTGCTGCAGTACTAGTTGAAGGTGTAATGACTCTAGCTGTAGTTGCCGAGCCATATCCAAAACAATCTGGAGCGTAGGTGGATTTCCTGGTAGTAAAAGTTTCCTCTGCTTACAATGCAATTCTTGACCGACCTGGTTTAAATGCACTTTGAGCGGTGGTGTCCACTTATTATTTGAAGATGAAGTTTTCGACAAGTTACGGGATCGAAGAAGTCAGGGGAGATCAAGCTCTGGCAAGGCACTGCTACTCAATTGCCCTGCGAAAGGAAGCACAGTTTGACCCTTGTTGGCCAGAAGAGCTGACTTGATCGTTGGAGGGTCCTGCCGGAGCTACCACCACCGACTCCAGATGGGACTTTGTTTTGCAGGTCATCAACGGCGACCTCTTCTTCCCCAACTTCAACTCGATCCAGTGTCAACCAGATTCTGCACCAACAGGATTGGCGTTAGGAGGGCCCTCTGTTCCTGAGGTACCTTTATTCTTAAAGGAGTGCTCAGTCGATCCTGTGGATCTTCTTCAAGATTCATCTCCATCTTCTCCCTCGATCCCAAGAAATGCCTCCAAAGAAGGCGACTACCCGGAGATCTATCGCTTCTGTCGCTAGATCCGAGCCAGACCCACCCGTTCCTGCTCCAATGTCGGTGCTTTAACCTCCTCCATCGGTGGCCATGGTAGATCCGGAGTAATTTAACCTGCTGATGTAGTAGGTTCAGGGTCTCACCGAGATGGTGTAGACCATGCGGCAGCCGATGGCGATTCCGTTAGGAAATCCGCCATCGATATGTCAGGAACCGGTCCCGAGGAAGAGCACTTGGGCTAGCATACCCGTTGCCCCTAGGAAGGCAAAACAGAGAGCAGAAGATTCGTATTCGGATCATGATTCTTCTCTGGAAGAGACCTTCCTTATCTACAGTCGGAAATCTTCCAAGATCTGCGATCGAGATGACGTCCTCAATCAAAAATTATGGGAGATGGACCGGCGAATTGAGAAACTCCACCACGTCGCCCTGGCTCGCCATGACGACGTCTGCACCAATCCTCATTTCTCTCTTCGAATTATGCAAGAGTCCATTCCGCTGAACTTCAAACTCCCCCAATTTGAAAGCTACGACGGAACCTCTAATTCGGTCGATCACTTGGAGGCCTTCCGGACCATGATGCTGCTTCATGGCGCACCAGATGCCATCTTATGCCGAGCTTTTCCATCTACCTTAAAGGAAGCAGCAAGAAATTGGTACTCGACATTGAAGTCGGGTACAATCTTATCCTTTAATCAGATGAGCCATCAGTTTGCAGCTCACTTCGTCAGCAGCCGACGTCCGCATCGAGGTTCGGATTTCCTGATGAATATTGTTGGGGATAAATCCCGCTTCTGCCGAAGTTAAGTTCGGTGCCCAGTTTGATGCGGCCAGTAGCCACGGAAGAGCTTCAGAGAACGGGTCTTGGCCGAACTGTTACAGCCGGCCGAACTGCTTAGCGGCTGAGCTTTTTCAGACTATCAGCGGCCGGGCTTTAGCCGAACTCCTCAACTGCCGAGCTTCAGTCGGACTCCCGCGAGAGCCAAACTCTCTCCACGTCGTTCCAGCCAGGCGCCTGCAGGAGCCGAACTCCCTTCAAGCTTCCTCTTCGGTCGGATTTCTTCAGGAGCCGGACTTCTCCCAGGCACCCCCTTCAGCCGGCTGAACTCCACGGCCGAGCTCCTCCCGAGCTTCTCCTTCGACCGAACTCTCCTGGAATCGATATATGTCGGAGTCCATCGATCAATGCCTGAGAGCCATGGCTATTAAAGCTGGACGAACGGTCACCATCAGTCTGCCACAGGCGATGCTACCGCGGCTTCACCAGACCTCGAGCGGTCCACCACTGTCGGACGGTATGGCTGTCGCTTTCGACCTGACAACACCATCCTCTCCATATCAAATCCGGTGCAGCCTCGAGCGGCCCGCCATCAGACAGCTGCAGCTGTCACCATCAAGCTCCGCCTATAAAAAGGATCCTCCAGATACGCTAATCTCTCGAATGTCTGATCTCTAAGCTCTCCTCTTCTTCTCCAAGCTCCGAAACTCATTCCCGAGCACTCCATTTTTGTTGGCCAGAGCTGACTTGATCGTCGGAGGGTCCTGCCGGAGCTACCCCCATCGGCTCCGGACGGGACTTTGTTTTGCAGGTCTCCAGCGGCGACCTCATCGGCCTTCACTCCAGCGGATTCCGGCGACGACCAGATTTTGCATTAACAGATTGGCGCTAGAGGAAGGGTTTGAACCTCCGAGGTTTCCTTGTTCTTAAAGGAGTGCTCGGCGATGATTTCTCTCTTCCCTTTCCGGAGATCTCTCTTCTTCCTCACTAGAGTTTTTTTCCGAAGAGAAAATGCCTCCCAGGAGAGCTTCGACTCGGCGCTCGGCGGCCGCCGCGGCCCGATCCCGTCCAGATCCGTCTGTTCTTGTTTCAGCCCCGGTAGCTCAGGTTCCACCTATACCCACGGTGGATGTGAAGCAGTTCGACCTGCTTGTCCGACAGATCCGTGGCCTCACGGAGGCAGTGCAGGCCATACAGTAGCCCTCGGTGGCGACTCCACCAGGAAACCCACCATCTGAATGTCGGGAACCGATCCCAAGGAAGAGTACTAGGGCCAACGTACCCATCGCCCCTGAAAAGGAAAAACAGAGAGCCGAGGGTCCGTGTTCGGATCATAGTTTTCTTCTGGGGGAGATCTTCCCCATTTGTAGCTGGAAGCCCCCCAAGATCTGCAACCAAGACGGCGCCCTCGATCACAGACTGCGGGAGATGGACCGGCGGATTGAAGAGCTCGGTCACGTTGCCCCGGCTCATCATGCCGACATCCACGCCGAACCTCCTTTCTTCCTCCGAATTATGCAAGAATCCGTTCCACCGAACTTCGAGCTTCCTCAACTTGAAAGCTACGATGGAACTTCTGATCCGGTTGATCATCTGGAGGCCTTCCGTGCCATGATGCTACTCCACGGTGCTTCAGATGCCATACCGTGCTGAGCTTTCCCATCTACCTTAAAGGGAGTAGTTAGAAATTGGTACTCGGCATTGAAGCCGAGGACGATCTTCTCTTTTGATCAGATGAGCAATCAGTTCGCGGCTCATTTCATCAACAGCCGACGTCCGCGCCGAGGTTCGGATTCTCTGATGAATGTCAAGCAGAAGCAGGGAGAATCCATCCGGGCTTACGTCACCCGGTTTAATGCCGCGGCATTGGAGGTCCGGGACTTGGACCAGTCTATTGCGATGGCCGCACTCAAGGGCGGCCTTCAGAAAAATGACTTACTGTTCTTCCTGAAAAAAAAGTATTCCAGGGACTTCGCCGATCTGCTGTCTCGGGCCGAGAGATATGCCCGTGCGGAAGAAGCCTTCAAGTTGAAGGACGAAGAAGCCTTAAGAGAGCGGCTGGCAGACGATGGAGAGCCGAGCAAAGTCCGGTCGCGCTCACAGGCTCCCTCCGAAAGCAGGCGGGCCCGAACTCCTCGAGCTTGCCACCGAGGAAGCCCCGACAGAGGGGCGCGAAGAAGCCCTCCTCCCGGAAGGTTCCGCAACTACACCCCCCTCAACGCTCCTCGAACTCAGATTCTCATCGAAGTTAAGAACCAGCTGCCAAGATCAGAAGGGTTACAGTCTCCCCCAAACAAGCGCGATCGAAGCAAGTACTGCCTCTACCATCGCGACCACGGCCACGACACCGAGGAATGCATCCAGCTTCGAGACGAAATTGAGGAGCTCATCAGAAAGGGGCGGCTGGATAAATTCCTTCGGCAATAGCCTGAAGCAGAAAAAGATCGGCCAAGGGTGCTGCCATAGCCAGAGACGGCAAGGAGCTCGGTGCTGCCATAGCCAGAGACGGCAAGGAGGTCGGCCACCTCACGGCGTCATCCACATTACCCCTGGGAGGAGCTTGGTACATCGGCGATTCGTCGTCTCCCAGCGACAAGAGCTTGCTCCAAATTAAGAAGGCCAGCATGAGATAGACGAGGTCGTCTTGCCCGGGACTTACTGTCGAAGAAATGCGGAGGAACAATGCTACCACGATCCTGAAACACAGAATTTGGGGATGCGCTGTCAGTAACTTTCTTTCAATAAAATTCTTTTCTTTCAATAATATTATTTCTGAATGCAAAAACTATACGATGACAGGGAAGAAGCAGTCAATAATTGCTGCGTTAGGAACAGGAGGAGAACCTCGTCCTAACGCGAGTAACAACCTCGGCTAGAGATAAGATCTCTCCCGAGCGAAGGCCTCGTTCACAAAGGACGAGATGGGGGGTGAGGCCCTGACAGCGGCCCTTATGTGTCCCCACAGTCCGTTAGGAACAAGAGGAGAACCTCGTCCTAACGCGAGCAACAACCTCGGCTAGAGATAAGATCTCTTTCGAGCGACCGTGGACAACCTCAGCCAGAGATAAGATCTCTCCGAGCGACCGAGTCAACCTCGGCTAGAGATAAGATCTCTTCCCGGAGCGGTCATGACAACCTCGCCAGAGATAAAATCTCTCCCGAAGCACACCGAGTCAATCTCGGCACAGAGATCCTAAGATCTCTTACCGACGACCGTTTGGACAACCTCAGCTAGAGATTAAATCTCTTCCGAGCGAAGGGCCTCGTTCACAAAGACGAGATGGGGGGAGAGCCCTGACAGCGCCTTATGTGCCCCCACAGTCTATTAGGAACTATGAGAAAAGAACCTTCGTTATCCTAACGCGAGCAAATAACCTTGGCCTAGAAGATAAGATCTCTCCGAGCGACCGTTGACAACCTCGGCTAGAGATAGAATCTCTTCCGAGCGAAGGCCTCGTTCACAAAGGACGAGATGGGGGAGAGGCCTCGACCAGCGGCCCTTATGTGCCTCACAAATCCCGTTAAAAAATAGGAGGAGAAACCTTGTCTTAATGCGAGCAACAACCTCGGCCAGAGATAAGAATCTCTCTCGAGCGAAGGCCTCGGTCACAAAGGACGAGATGGGGGGAGAGGCCCTGACAACGGCCTTTATGCCCCCACAGCCCGTTAATAGGAGGAGAACTCGTCCTACACGCAGCAACAACTCGACTAGAGATAAGATCTCTCCCGATGAAGGCCTCGTTCAAAAATGACGAGATGGGGGAAGAGCCCTGACAGCGGCCCTTATGTGCCCCCACAGTCCGTTAGGAACAGGAGGAGAACCTCGTCCTAACGCGAGCAACAACCTCGGCTAGAGATAAGATCTCTTCCGAGCGAAGGCCTCGTTCACAAAGGACGAGATGGGGGAAGAGGCCCTGACAATGGCCCTTATGTGCCCCCACAGTCCGTTAGGAACAGGAGGAGAACCTCGTCCTAACGCGAGCAACAACTTCGGCTAGAGATAAGATCTCTTCCGAGCGATCGTTAACAACCTCGGCCAAAGATAAGATCTCTTCCGAGCGACCGAGTCAACCTCGGCTAGAGATAAGATCTCTCCCGAGCGAAGGCCTCGTTCACAAAGGACGAGATGGGGGGAGAGGCCCTGACAACGGCCCTTACGTGCCCCCACAGCCCGTTAGGAACAGGAGGAGAACCTCGTCCTAACGCGAGCAACAACCTCGGCTAGAGATAAGATCTCTACCGAGCGATCGAGTCAACCTCGGCTAGAGATAAGATCTCTTCCGAGCGAAGGCCTCGTTCACAAAGGACGAGATGGGGGGAGAGGCCCTGACAACGGCCCTTACGTGCCCCCACAGCCCGTTAGGAACAGGAGGAGAACCTCGTCCTAACGCGAGCAACAACCTCAGCTAGAGATAAGATCTCTTTCGAGCGATTGTGTCAATCTTGGTTGGAGAGCTTCAACTTCGACCTCGACTAGAGATAGGATCTCTCCCGAGCGACCGTGTCAACCTCGGTTGGAGAGCTTCAACTTCAATCTCGGTCAGAGATAAGATCTCTCCCGAGCGGTCGAGACAACCTCGGCCAGAGATGAGATCGAATACAACCTCGTCCTGAGATCAGATCTCTCCCGAGCGCCCATATTAACCTCGGCTGCTGGAGACAATATCACCCCGAGGAGCTCAACCTCGGTCGGAGATGAGATCTCCCCTCGGGCTTCAACTTTGACATCAACTTTAGCGGGAGATGAGATCTCCCCCGAGTTTCGACCTGAACCAGCATGGAGACCAGAAGAGAACTTCGGCAGTCGCCTTTTCTGCACTCCCTTCGAGTTTCGAACTCGGGAGTGGGGGGGCTATTGTTGGGGATAAATCTCGCTTCTGTCGAAATCAAGTTCGGTGCCCAGCCTAATGCGGCCAGTAGCCACGGAAAAGCTTCAGCGGACGGGTCTTGGCCGAACTGCTTAGCGGCCGAGCTTTTTCGGACTCCCAGCAGCCGGGCTTTAGCCGAACTCCTCAACCGCCAAGCTTCAGTCGGACTTCCGTGAGAGCCGAACTCTCTCCGCATCGTTCTAGCCAGGCGCCTGCGGGAGCTGAACTCCCTCCAAGCTTCCTCTTCGGTCGGATTTCTTCAGGAGCCCGACTTCTTCCAGGCACCCCCTTCAGCCGATCGAACTCCTTCGCGGCCGAGCTCCTCTCGAGCTTCCCCTTCGGTCGAACTTCCCTGGAATCGATATATGCCGGAGTCCATCGATCAATGCCTAAGAGCCATGGCTATTAAAGCTGGACGAACAGTCACCATCAGTCTGCCACAGGCGACGCTACCACGGCTTCGCCAGACCTCGAGCAGCCCACCACTGTCGGACGGTATGGCTGTCGCTTTCGACCTGACAACACCATCCTCTCCGCATTAAACCCGGTGCAGCCTCGAGCGGCCCGCCATCAGACAGTTGCAGCTGTCATCATCAAGCTCCGCCTATAAAAAGGATCCTCTAGATACGCTAATCTCTCGAATCTCTGATTTCTAAGCTCTCCTCTTCTTCTCCAAGCTCCGGAACTCATTCCCGAGCACTCCATTCCTGTTGATCAGAGCTGACTTGATCGTCGAAGGGTCCTACCGGAGCCACCCCCCACCGGCTCTGGACGGAATTTTGTTTTATAGGTCTCCGACGGCGACCTCATCGGCCTCCACTCTAGCGGATTCTGACGACGACCAGATTCTGTGTCAACAAATATCAAGCAAAAGGAGGGAGAATCGATCCGGGCTTATGTTACTCGGTTTTATACTGCTTCATTGGAGGTCCAGAATCTGGACCAGTCTATTACAATGGCCGCACTCAAGGGCGGCCTTCAGAAGAATGATTTGTTGTTCTTCTTGGAGAAAAAGTACCCTAGGGATTTTGCCGATCTGCTAGCTCGGGTTGAAGGATATGCCCGAGCAGAAGAAGCCTTCAGGATGAAGGATGAAGAAGCCGCAGGAGAGCGACGGGCAAGCAAGTCCAATAGATCCACCGCTGATAGAGGGCTAAATGAAGTTCGGCCGCGCTCACGGACTCCCTCTGAGCGCAAGCGAGCCCGAACTCTTCGAGCTCGTCATCAAAGAAGCCCCGACAGAAGGGCGCGAAGTTCTCCTCTCAAAAGGTTTCACAACTATGCCTCCCTTAATGCTCCTAAAACTCAAGTTCTGATGGAAATTAAGAATCAACTACCAAGATCAGAAGAATTACGATCTCCCCTAAACAAGCGCAATCGAAGTAAGTACTGTTTGTATCATCATGATCACGGCCACGATACTGAAGAATGCATTCAGCTCCAAGACGAGATCGAGGAGCTCATCAGGAGAGGTCGGCTGGGTCGATTCCTCAAACGTCGGCCTGAAGCAAGAGAAG
This sequence comes from Cocos nucifera, assembly GCA_006176705.1. NCBI lineage: Eukaryota > Viridiplantae > Streptophyta > Magnoliopsida > Arecales > Arecaceae > Cocos > Cocos nucifera. The sequence continues at coordinate 232,164 of QRFJ01000151.1, forward strand.
ATCAGCCAAGGGCGCTACCGCAGCTAGAACCACTAATGAGGAAGGAGCAGCAAGGAGATTGGCCGCCTACCGGCATCATCAACGCTATCTCTGGGGGGCTTAGTACTTCGGCGAGCCGCCATCTCCCAGCCTAAAAGTCAGGGAAGGCTTGCCCCAAATTGGGAAGGCCTGTATGAAATAGAGGAGGTCGTCCGACCTGAAACTTATCGTCTGAAGGAGCTCGGAGAAACAACGCTCCAACGATCTTGAAACTCAGAGAGTTTGAGAATGTACTGTCAGTAATTTTTCTTCAATAAAACTTCTCTATTTCAACATCATTGTTTCTTAGTGCAAAAACTATGTGACGACAGGAAAGAAACAATCAAAAGTGGCCATATTAGGAACAGGAGGAGAATCTCGTCTTAACATGGGCAAGTCAAAGACCTCCGGTTATTTAAGACAAGGTGAGAGGAGAGATCCTGACAACGATCCTAATATGCCCCTACAGTCCGATTAGGAATAAGAGGAGAACCTCGTCCTAACATGAGCAAAGTCAAAGGCCTCGTTCATTTTAGACGAGGTGAGAAGAGAGGCTCCGACAATGGCCCTAATGTGCCCCTGTCGCCTGTTAGGAATGGGAGGAGAACCTCATCCTAACATGAGCAAAAGTCAGAACCTCATAGGCCAAAGACGTGGAGAAGGAAGAAGCTTGGTAGAGAATCCTAACACGTATTTTTCCACGATAACCCGACTACAGCAAATGTGAAAGGCAGAACCTTATCCTGATTTGTAAGAGAGGTCCTAGTTCGACGTCCATAACAGGCCCGGCGTCCACAACGAGCTCGCGTCCACAACGAGCAACAAGCGCGGGAACCCGAGATCGGAACTCTTTCCCGAGCTCCAACCCTTCAACAGGAGATAAGATTTTTTTCAACCTCGGTTGGAGATAAGATCTCCCCCGAGCTTCAACTTCAACCTCAACAGGAGATAAGATCTCCTTCAACCTCGAATGGAGATAAGATCTCTCCCGAGCTTCAACGCCAACGTCAACAGGAGATAAGATCTCCTTCAACTTCAGTTGGAGATAAGATCTCTCCCGAGCTCCAACCCTTCAACAGGAGATAAGATCTCCTTCAACCTCGGCTGGAGATAAGATCTCCTCCGAGCTTCAACTTCAACGTCAACAGGAGATAAGATCTCCTTCAAACTCGGCTGGAAATAAGATCTTTCCGAGCTTCAACGTCAACGTCAACGTCAACAGGAGATAAGATCTCCTTCAACCTTGGTTGGAGATAAGATCTTTCCTGAGCTTCAACTTCAACGTCAACAGGAGATAAGATCTCCTTCAACCTCGGCTGGAGATAAGATCTCCCCGAGCTTCAACGCCAACGAGATAAGATCTCCTTCAACCTGATAAGAGATAAGATCTCTCCTGAGCTCCAATGTCAACTTCAACAGGAGATAAGATCTCCTTCAACCTCGGCTGGAAGATAAGATCTCTCCCGAACTTCAACGCCAACGTCAACAGGAGATAAGATCCTCCTTCAACCTTCGACCTCAATAGAAGATAAGATCTTCTCCGAGCTTCAACTTCAACCTCAATGGATGTAGAAGCCCAGAAAAGGACTTCGACAGTCGTCTTTTTTGTACTTCCTTCCTTCGAATTTCGAACTTCGAGAGTCGGGGGGACTATTGTTGGGGATAAACCTCCACTTCCATGAAAGTTCAGTCTGATGGTTATACTAAATACGAACTGGTAATCATGGAAAGCTTTGATTGGGAAAATTCTTTCCTCCAGCAGCCGAACTCCTCCAGTGGCCGAACCCCTTTTGGACTTCAGAACCTCTCCTTCATCAGTCGATTTCTACAGGAGCCGAACTTCTTTCAGACATCTCCTTCAGTCGGATTCCTCCAGAAGCCGAACTCCTTCCAGACTTCTCCTTCAGTCGGATTCCTTCAAGAGCCGAACTTCCTTCTGAAATCTTCTCCTTCAGTCGGATTTCTACGGGAGCCGAAACTCCTTTCGGACCCTCCTTCAGTTGGATTCCTATCAGGAGCCGAACTCCTTCCATACTCCTATAGGACCTCTCCTTCAGTCGGATTTCTATAGGAGCCGAACTCCTTCTGGACCCTCCTTCAGTCGAATTCCTTCAGGAGCCGAACTCCTTCCAAACCTCTCCTTCAAACGAATTTCTCTAGAAGCCGAACTCCTTCCGAACTTCTCCTTCAGTCGGATTTCTAAAGGAGTCGAACTCCTTCCGGACCCTCCTTTAGTCAGATTCCTGCAGGAGTCGAACTTCTTCCGAATGTCTCCTTTAGTCAAACTTCATCTGGATTCCTCCAACGGATTACTTTCAGATTTCAAGTAGTATTTCTCCCAGATAATCTCCTCTAGCCGTATTCCTTTTAGGAGTTCGAACTCCTCTCGAGAATTGATATATGTCAAAGTTCACCAATCAACGTCTGCTTCCTCCGAACTTCGACTATTAAATCTCAATAAACAGGCAATCCCACTATCGGACGGTTACCACTGTCATTTATCAGGACGGTTACGACCGTCATTTATCAGTCTGCTACAGGCGACTCCACTACCGGATGGTTATGACAGGCTCCGTCTATAAAAAGGAATCCTCCAGATACGTTTTCTCTAAGCTCTCCTTTCCAAAATTTTGCTGAATTCCTGCCTGAGCACTTTATTTCTGTTGGCCAGAAGAGCTGACTTGATCGTCGGAGGATCCTGTCGGAGCCGTCGCCACCACCGACTTCGGACGGAATTTTGTTTTGCAGGTCACCAGCGGCGACCTCTTCCCCAATTTCAGCTCGATCCGGCGTCAATCAGATTCTGCACCAACAGCTAATATATACCTCAAGATTCTGAATGGCTAGGAGATCGAATTATGGTGTAGTCAAACTATAACATCCTCAAGGTGAACTGCTGATGCACCTCAGGTCAAAGAACTATATATACAACTACAGCATTGAGCTAGCCATCAACAAGAAGGTAAACTCCCTTATGACTGCTTGAGATGGTCATGCTCAGTGTCCTTGTTCTCAATAAGTACCTGTACTCGCTCCGATGTCTTCACACCGTAAATTCAAGATACATCTATCCTAAGAAAGCGATTGTACACCGATCTTCTGGATCGATCATCATTCTCATGATGATCCTCCGATCAATAGTAGTTTATGAGTTAATTATGATAACACATCTTAAATTATCAATTCTTGAGAATGTGTTATCATGCCCGTTAACTCAATGGATGTATTATAGACACTTTAATACGCAATGTGATAGAATAAATAATTCATTTATTAATTTTAAGTCAAAATTATGAAAATGCCCCTTAAAAGTATTTTACAAGTATCGATCAATCTAGCTTCTAGGGTATACATCTAACAAACTCCCACTTGACCTAAAGTCAATTGGCTACAAATTTAAGTCCCATCTTCTCAAGGTGGGCTTTGATCTTTTGCTGGCCTAAAGACTTCGACAGTAGGTTAACCGCATTGTCTACGGTGTCGACTCTCTTAACCTCGACGTATCCTTTCTTGAGGTAATCGTGGACTAGGTGAAAATGCTGCTCGATGTGCATTGGTGAAGTCTGCTATTACGATCTACTTGGAACTCTTCCAGCTTATAGCACCATCTTTGCACAGGAACAGACTTCCAAGTGTTGACTTTCAATCATCTTTGTCAAACATAAAATCTGAGTCTATATACTCCCGGACCTGGAGTTCTCCATGCTGAACCTCTTCAGCACCTCTATGTACATTTTCTGTGAGAGACCCAACATCCTCATCGATCTATCCCTATAGACCTAAATTTCAAAAAGAAGGATGCCTATCCTAGTTTTTCATAGAAAACTCTTAGATAACTATACTTTGACTGAGGTTAACATGGAAATATCATTCCCAATTAAAGGAGGATGTCATCCACATACAATACGAAAAGACAACGGTACTCCCACTGACCTTCTTGAAAACATAGGGCTCCTCGTTTTTTATGAAACTAAAAGATTTGATTACATCATTGAAATGAGCATTCCAACTCCGAGATGCTTGCTTTAGTCCATAAATGAATCTTTGCAGCTTGCAGACCTTGTGAAATCATGCAGCTGTTTCATATAGATATCTTCCTCAAGATATCCATTTAAGAACGTCGTTTTCACGTCTATCTGCCATATTTCGTAATTGAAATAGGCTACAACAGCAAGCAATTGCGCGGATGGATTTTAGTATGGCTACTGGTGAGAAGATATCCTGATAGTTAATGTATTCACGCTAACTATACCCTTTCGCTACTAGTCTAGCTTTGAATGTCTCCACATTTCCATCTACACCTATCTTTCTCTTGAAAATCCATATACACCCAATAGGTATAATATCTTCAGGTGAATCTACTAAGGTCCAGACTTGGTTCGAGTGCATTGAGTCAATTTCTGACTTCATTGCCTCTAATCATTTCTCAGAGTCAATATCTGATATCGCCTCGTCATATGTTTTGGGATCGTCACCATGAATTCCATTTTCCGTGAGGAATATTTTCTCTACATCCTCTGAAATGGTACTTAAGTACCTCTCAGAAGGACGGAAAACCCTACTTGATCTACATGGTGGAGGAGGTTGTATTTGGATTGGCTCAGACTGACTGGGTTCCTCAGGTTCCTTAGCTCATTGCTCTTCGAAGATTTTCTCCTCGAGCCTGATCTGTCTTTCGATGCCACCATCTTAAATAAATTATTTTTCAAAAAAAATGGCATGTCGACTCACAATCACATTATGGTGTTCCAGAAGATAGAAATAATATCCTAATGACTCTTTAGGATATCCTATAAACCGAGCTTTAAAAGATCTAGACTCTAACTTGTTCGCTGCTGTCTCTTGACATGAGCCGGACAATCCTAAATTCTGAGATAACTCAGACTTGGTTTCTTACCATGCCATATCTCATACGGTATGGTAGGAACGATTTTAGATGGAACCCTATTTAACAGGTATATGGCTATCATTAAACTGTCTTAAAGAAAATCAGGAAGGTCCGTGATACTCATCATGGATCGGACCATATCTAATAGGATCCAGTTTCTCTGTTCTGAAATCCTGTTGAGTTGAGACGTTCCAGGCAGAGTCCATTATGAGACTATGCCATTTTTCTGGAGATAGTTTAGAAATTTTCGACTAAGGTATTCACTTCGATCTGATTGAAGAATCTTAATGGGCTTTCCGGTTTGCTTTTCCACTTCATATTCGAATTTTTTGAACTTTTCAAAGACTTCAGACTTATGTCGCATCAAGTATACATACCTATACCGAGACAGATCATCGATAAAAGTAATAAAGTAGGAAAAATTATCTTTGGCCTGCACATCAAATGGGCCGCACACATCCGTATGTACTAGGGCAAGTAGGTCCGTGGCCCTTTCTCTATGTTCTACAAAAGGAAGCTTGGTTATTTTACCTTGAAGGCATGATTCACAAATCAGATATGACTCGGAAGTCAACGGATTCATTAGCTCGGATTTCTCTAATTTGTTAATCCTGTCTTCAACCATATGACCTAGCCTTAGGTGCCATAGATACCTTTCATTTAGACTATCCCTAGGCCGCTTAGATCTTATGGCATTCACATTTTGCTCGACATCAAAAACAGAAACATCAATATGTAATTGGTAAAGACCGTAAATTAAGAAATCACTGGCAATTTTATTTCTTTCAAAAAGAATAGTACAGTGGTCCTTAAAAAAACTAATTACATTAGTTCTCATGTGCTAAGCATGAAACAGAAATCAAATTCCTGCTCTTAGTAGGTATGTAATAACAGTCCCTAAAACTAAGGCATATCCAGACGGTAATTGTAAAGGATAGGTTCCCACGGTTACAGCAGCAACTCTTGCTCCGTTTTCAATACACAGGATCATCTTATCATTCCTCAATTCCTACTATCCTCAAGATCCTGCATAGAAGTGCATAATGAGCACTAGAACCAAAGTCAAGCACCCAACTGGATGCAGAAGAAACTATTAGGTTAATTTTAATGATGAGCATACCTTCAGAAGGTCCTCCTTGTTCTTTAGGCTTGGCCAGAAACGCAGGGCAGTTCCGCTTCCAATGACCATCGGAGTTGCAGTGGAAACGCTTTTCTTTCTCCGTGGCCTTCTTCTTCGGTTCGCCCTTCTTCTTCTTCCCTTCCGTCTTCTGCTTCTTCGCAAACTTCTTCTTATTAGAAGACTTTCTCTTGGTAGAAGCCCGCTCCATAAACAACTGAATCCTTTGAACCTTTCATAGTTTGCTCGGCTGTAACCAGTATGTTCAATAATTCAGCCAAGGTGCACTGGAGTTTATTCATATGGAAGTTCATGATGAACTGCCCATACGAATCAGTCAAGGACTGTAGGACCACATCAATCTGCAAGTTTTTGTCCATAATAACTCTGAGCTTCTCAAGCTCTTCCAGATCCTAGATCATCATCGGGCAATGATCTTGGACTGACTGCCCATCATGCATCTGCACTTTAAAAAGCCTCCTCAAGACTTGATAACATGCTGTGCAATTCTGTTTACCAAACAACTCTTGCAGGTGAGCCAACATTTGGCGCGCAGTCTTGATGTCTTCATGTTGGCGTTGCAACTCATTTGAGCCCAACATATAACACCTGACTTTGTTATTATCGTCGGACCACTTCTCATGAGACGCTCTCTGATCAGTGGTCGGACGGGCTGGCAAGGTGGGAAGTTCCTGGTCCAACACATAGGACGGCTTTTCGAAACTTAAAACAATTTTTAGATTCTGGAGCCAATCCTTGTAATTGAGTATGGTCAGTCTATGGGTGTCTAGGATATGGGCTAGGGAGTTTGACATTGACATTTTCCTGTAAAGAGTCAAAAGTTTCTAGTTAGGCTTGTAATTTGACTTAACTAATTTGTTTAGGAGTTTCATTTTTAAATAAATTAGGCTCCCACTATTTTCTCAGAACTGTACACTCCCTGGGCAGAGATGCGAAAGTCTCCACGATTATTGACTTTTAGTGGATGGTGCAGTCCCACTGACTGGCTCACCACCTCATCTAATAGTTATTAGTGATGGGTCAACCGATGAGTGGACAACTTTTGTCCAATGTTTCACTAAACATGGTGCATCCAAACTTGGTCTCTAATTCATGAAGCTCACCATGCCCAGAATATTGCTCCACTCCTTAATTAAGCCAGACCCACCATTTGCACGAACTAGATTCCTGATTGGGTCCCTCATCATATCCGGAATAGTGAGCCCAACCCATCCTTCAATCTGTAGCATCCAATGCCTAATAGAAGTGGTTGCGTCTTCCTAGTGCAACTGAACCACTGTATCCAGCTAAGAACAATCAACCCCGAGAAGGGCCCGCACATCTACAACGGTGGAAGACCTATGACTTAATATTTTCTTAGGAAGATTTGATTTAGATCTCTTAGACTTGACTTGACTTAGTCATAACAATTATGACTAACCTAGTGGCATGAGTTAGCTCAAATCGTTTGCCACCTCAAACCAGAACTGCGTCGACCCAAATGGCTAGGTAAATGAGACCGGTGGAAGGGATATGCCATTAACTCGCCGTGAACACGTTCAGGTCGAGTAGCTCCCAATTAAAAATCAGTCGATCATATCTGCCAAACTTACCTTAGACACCAAATTGTCGAACCAGAACCGATTGGATTGAGCCTACAATCCAAGGCTCGAACCGTGGAGCCAAATTAGGTCTCAACTTGATCGACCACATATGATTGTGAGTTGACCTTGACCAAGACTTACATCTAATAGGCTGATCAAATCTAAGCACTTTTGATCCTACCTAACCAACTCTTGATTCGGTTTGATCAATCGCTTGACCTAATTGAGCTATCCACACCCGAACCCATATCTTTTGAAGGTATCTTAGATCTGAAAATTCATAATTTTTAGACCTAATTGATTTTATAAACTTAATTCTTAATTAAGTCTAAGGTTCATAAACAAAATATGCATCAAAGATCCTAGGATTTCAGGATCTAGGGTTTTACAGAAAAGTAAGTTCTGATTTCTGATTAAGGATAAACATGCAGCATCTCTACACGTCATAAGAGCATCCTATCAAATAGAAAGAGATGGCCTTTAAATCCTTCTTACTCTTATGAACGAACGGTCAAGGGGAATGCCTTAATCAGAAATTTAATCTACGCTACAAAACAGTCAGATCTAAAACATATATCACATATATAATTAAAAATCTAATCTATACATATTTTGCATACATCTCATGTATCAAAATTTAAACTATCACATGCATGTTTCAGATCTGATCATATCTAATATAACATCTAAAAATAAATTTTTAATTGATCATATCAAAAGAAAATTTATTCTAGACAATTTATAGAACAGTTCTATAAACTAGTCTAGACATGCATCATATATATCGTATATATTAATTTTAAAAATTAATCTATTAATTTCAGATCTAATTACATCTCATGTAATATCTAAAATCATGCATATCATATCATAAATAAAATTAAAATCAGATCAAAATCTAATTTGAAGAACTGCAAACGGAGCTCTGATACTATTTAAAGGAAAAACCAATTTTCCTACCGTAGGATCGATCTAATCTAATTAGATCTGTAATGGAATTTAAAAAAGAATTCTAATGATTCGATCAAATTTAAGAGTTCTCAGATCTGATTGGTATGATCTGATATCAAAAACTAAATTAAAAAAAATTGTAACAACTATTGTTACCTGATTTTGGGTAAACAATTTACCTTGGTGATGATCTGACGAAGCCAGAGGTTCTGGATAGAGCTGCGCACGTGCCTGACCTCTACTGAAGTCCACTCGGATCATATCTGGACGTCCTCTCATTCTGGATCTGATTTCCAAATATCAGATTTGAAGTTGTTCTGTAAAGCCTTCGAACTGATCTTCGATGGTAGCACCTTCGTCTCTTGATCCGGGAACTGGTCGCACAGCATTGCCGAATCATGGACTAACCTTTGATCTCTGAATTTTGCCCAACTCCTTAGGCGTGGAGAAGAGGAAGAGAATCAGAATATGGGGCGTGGAGATGGTGGGAGAGGCAGGGCTTCGCCGTAGAGAAATTGCGATGCGAAACAGCTTGCTTAGGGCCCAATTTATAGACCAACTCAAGAGTTCCTTCGCATATGACTTTGAACAGGTCAAAACCAACATACAGGACTCTCCCATGATCTCCACGCCCCACACCAATTTATTCAGATATTTGTTGCACAAAAAATCCTGAAATATGGCATGGACAATAGGAGGATAAAACTTGATTGGCGCAAGCCTCTTATCTCCAGGGTATTTGATCTCATCAAGCACCTTTGACCCAGTCAAATCCCATTTGAATGGGCGTCTCCACCTTATCCTTATGGGGTGCATGCTTAGGGGGACGTGCGCCCTCTCCCCTCTTCACGGATCAGCTTGAGGCATGCGCCCCTAGAAATTCTCAGGGGGTGCATGCCCCCTATCCTTTCTTTCCTACAAATGGGTCAAAGTTTGACCCTTGTCCTGTTTCCTTTGCTTATTTTAAGACAAGGTCTAATCAAGTCCCATCTGATGGAATTAGGATAAGTCCTAATCAAGTTAGGGCAAGCCTTGATCAGGCCAGGACTAGGTCCAGTCAGATCAAGACAAATCCATACAGGGTATCCGGGAGAGCCTTATCCAAATTTCATCTCATAATTTTAGGACAAGCCCTGATCTCATCAGGACAAGTCTTGTTTTGACTAGGACAAGCCTGTTCTGACCAAGACAAGCTCCAGTCAGATCAGGACAAACCCATATGAGGCTTCTGGATGAGTCAAATCCAATTTGACTCAGTCGAGACGAACCAAAAAGACTACAGAAAGAGAATATTAGGCTCAATCGTGTGCTAGCATGATTTTCTTGAACCAAATTAGATCTAATCCAAATCAATCAAACTAGGTTAGCCCAATTGATGACATCCAGATCCAAACCCTTGTTTGTGTGATCTAATTAGGTTCAGTTCTGTTTGGTAATGGGACATGTCGCGATCTCCATCATTAACATTATCGAAAAATCTTTCGATGGACCAAAATTTTTTCGATTCATCCAATTAGATCATCAAGACAATTTTAATTGATCTCAAAATCTACCAGTGACACCTAGCAGTATATGGTGGCAATCCATCAAAATCAAATATAAACCTCTCGGTGCAGCTACCTGTGTAATTTGGTTCTTCTATCATGAGCCCCGATAGGATTAGGGTTAAGGTGAATTCGTCAAACCTAACATCTATCATATGAATAAATCATTTGATTCGAGTCTGATGTGAAACTCTAATAGAAACTTTTTTCTATTAATTCACACTACCATGGTCATGGGTTTTAGGACTCGATCTCATGATCATCATTGGACTCCTCTATCGAGGTTGATAAATCCTATCTTGGTGCGATCCAAGTCCTACAATGAACATGCTATAGCCAACATACACCTCAGGGTTCCGAATGGTTAGGAGACTGAGTTATGGTGTAGTCAAACTATAACATCCTTAAGGTGAACTGCCAATTCACCTCAGGTCAAAGAACCAGACACACAACTGCAGCATCAAGCTAGTCATCGACGAGAAGGTAGACTTCTTTATGACTGCTTGAGATGGTCACGTTCCGTGCCCTTGTTCTCAACAAGTACTTGTATTCTTACTTCAGTGTCTCCACACCGTAGACTCAAAACACATCTATCCTAGGAAAGCGATCGTACATCGATCTTACGGATCGATTATCATCCTCGTGATGATCCTACAATTAGGAGCAGTTTATAAGTTATTATGATAACACATGCCTTAAATTTTCAACTCTTAAAAATGTGTTATCATGTTCCTTAACTCAATGGATGTATCATAAATATTTTAATATGCAATGTGATAGAATAAATAACTCATTTATTAATTTTAAGTCAAAATTATGAAAATGCCCCTAAAAAGTATTTTACAAATGTCGCCCAATTTGGCTTCTAGGGCACACATCTAACATTCTTAACTTGATTATTCAGAATAGCAACATTCTAGAATATAGGTCAAATTATCGTTCAAAATTGTAGTACAATATGGTTTATTATTTCCTCTTGAATTGAGCTGTCATTCCTTGTGCATCATGCTCTCTACTTTGGAACAAAGTGGTTATAACGTGAACAAAAATGACATTTTTGAACTTTTCTAGAATTTTCTGTTGATATGTAAACATAAAAATATCATACTGGTCTAGGTCTACATTATCTTCATTCATCATTTAAGTTGCTTTATTTTTAGAACTTTCATGAAAATATGCACTTTTAGCCCTTAGGGGCTGTTTGCTTTTTAGGTTCTATGAAAAAGTGTTTGTGTTTCCGTAAAACCCAGAATAGGTGGGTTTTATAAAACACAATTGGTTGCTTTCCTTAGAACTTGTTTTGGAAATTGGCATTTTGTAGAACCTAAAAAATGACTAAAATAAGAAACAGGATTTCAGGACCCTATGGGAATGTGTTTAGTCCTACATTGGCTCTGCACTAGATAGATCTTGGGTATTTATACAGAGCAAAAAAATCCAAACAACAAATTCCGACTAGCCTTTTTGGGTGATATTTTGGATTGTTACAAATGATATTAGAATGGACCTAGCCTATGGCCCATGCAGACTAGGAGACATTGTAGCATGAACCCACTTGGGTTGTCCACGGGCTTATCATGGTATATATGATTGGATTTGATTGCATTTTGATCCTGTAGTGAGGACGCTAGGGTTTAAACAAGGGAGTATTTGATGTCCCATGCAGGCATGTGCTTAGTCCAACATTTGCTATGCACCAAGTAGATCTTGGGTACTTGGGTCAATGAATCCAAATAACATTTTCTATCCAAATAACATTGCTTAGTGCACTTTTGATGGCAAATCTCATCTTCTTTCTAATGTAGCTCCTAATTCCCTTTTAGGGATTTATTGAATGAAAGTCATAACTTTTGGTATTGAAGATATGAATTATGTGACTTGTATAAATGAAAATGTTTTGTCGTAATTGATCAAACTGTGATAGCATACTTAATCAACAACCTTGGTCTGGAGTTGGTCACCTTAATTGATCGAAATATGCTTCATCAAAGTTTGACATTTTATGGTGTGCTTCTAGGTCACAATCTTTTGTATGACACCTAATTCGTGAGCATGGGTGTGTCAGCCAAGCAATATGTGGAATCGTGCATTAACTTATTTGCCAACTCAGCTTATAGTTAAGAAGTAAAATGCAAACCGTATTCATTAAAGACAAGAAGGAGAAACTAGGGACAGTGGGGAAGGTTGACAAGGGAATATGTGGTATCCACTAAGGAAAGCTTTTCTTCATAATCATTTATCCTTTATTGGGTATGAAGGATAGATTGGAGGAAGGATGGGAGAGGAGGAAGGATGGATGAGGGAGATGTGTTTGGTGAAACATGGATGGATGGGAATGATTTCCTCTTCTATTTGTTATAGAAGGAATGAAAGAGAGTATAGATGATATTTGTATGACATTTTTACTAAATTATCTTTGATAAAAATATTATTATATTAAATTAATAATACTTATTTATACTAAAGAAGTAATCATATCCGCTTCTATTTGTTATAAGAGGAATGAAAGAGAGTATAGATGATATTTGTATGACATTTTTACTAAATTCCTCTTTGATAAAAATATTACTATTATAAATTTGTAATACTTATTTATACTAAAGAAGTAAGTAATGTATGAACTTATAATCTTTATAATTTACAATTAAAAACTATCTAAATCTTAAATTTAATTTAATTAAATAAATAATTTTATAAATTAATTGTTAGTAAATTAATTTATTCATATATATTAATTATATAAATAACAAATTAATTTATAATTTAATTTAAATATTTAACTAATTTTGTACAAATAGTTAATTAAAATAGTAAATATAAATAGAAAAATATAAGATAATTCTAATTATTTGATCATACTTATGGAAATTATGTATTAAATTAAGATAATTAGTAATAAAATTTTATTGTATAAGATTAATAGTATAGATAAAATAAATATATATAAATAATAGGAATGAAAAAGTGAAGAAGTGCTATAGTTTTGTCAAAAAAAAAATAATGAGGGATAATTTTGTCAATACAAAAATCTATCCCTCGTATGTTTCATGTATCCTTCCTTGCATCCTCGCAGATTGGGAAGATGCATATTGGTGGGCTAAAGTGGATGGGCAATCTCTCCTCATCCATCCTTCGTAAAACTTTTTGAACCAAACGGTAGATGAAGGCCATCCATCCTTCTAACCTTATCCATCCTCTCTCTTATGACCCGAACCAAACAAAGGGTTATTGATGCTAACAATAAGTCAAATGATCTCCTAATACATGTAAGTCTCTTGGATTGTCAGAAACATGTATAGTATCTTCACCCTTTATCAAATGTAACTAATCATGATTCTCCTTGATGAATGAGCCACCAAAACCTCTCTTACCATGGTTGGAAAGCATCTTAGTCCAAAAGAAGGAAAAAAAGAGAAAAGCCTTAATCTAATTCTTGGGCTTTCAGCTGAATTTGATTCTTTCAATTACTGTACTTATTAATTTTTTTACCTAGAAAGGTGTGTGACAAGTGGTCACATGCATTGTAGGTATGCCTTGAAAACAAAAAATACCTCTGATCCCCACAAATCGCAATTCTTATATTTGCATCTTGATTGCGTACTTTTTTTAGGAAATTCCTAGTATTATACTTGATTTTGTAGTCTTTGATTATTATATGATATCCATGTCTATTCAGATTTACATCAAGAAGGTTGATGATGATTTTTGCTCATGCCCACATATGAAAGCTGAGTACATTGGGACATTGTGTGAATCGAATATACATTCTACGTCATCAAGCTATGAGGATCTTGAATCACATCTTAATCTACTATTTCTTTTTGGAGCCACGCTTAGAAACTACCTTTTAGCTTATGGTACTGTGATGGGCGGTCTTAAGAACTACCATTCCCCTTTGGGTTGATGAATAATATTTTTTTTCTGTTCTATGGGAGGCATTCTTTGGTGGTTCCATCTTCAAGTGATTCTATGGGTGATATGGACAAAAAGAATAACTGCGAAAATGTTAATTATTATTTTTCTATTGTCATGTATAACTTAGAGTAGTGGGTTTTCTCTTCCACCATATCTCTCCCTCTCTTTTTGATGTTGCATGATTTGTGGATCTAGAGGTCTAATAGACCAAAGAGTTGAAATCTGATGCAATGTGCATTAAGCTTCTAGAAGGCATGCACAAATGTTAGATTTCCAAGTTCTTGGACTCATTAGGAAGATCTCTTTGAGTTCTATTATTGATACTATCTTCTTGGATTTTGGTCACTTCCAATTCTTTTAGGGTCAAAAATGATTTGGAAACTATCTTTTTAATTCAATGATGAATTTATTTCCTTTTTTTTTCATTATTGGAGACTTTAAGTTAGATATAAGGTCTTGGATTAGACGTTAACTAGGATTAGCATCACTGGAGATATACATACATACATATACATATACATATATCTATATATATATATATATATATATATATATATATATATATATATATATATATATATATATATATATATATATATATATATATATATATATATATATATATATATATATATATATATATATATATATATATATATATATATATATATATATATATATATATATATATATAGGAAAGGGTCATATGCAAGTTGTTTATATATATATATATATATATATATATAAAGGAAAGGGTCATATGCAAGTTGTTTTAAGAGTTGAATTTTATGAAACTGAATATATTGTGCTGAATTCTATAGTGCCTCTTCTTTTCTTCGAAATTGTCTTCTTATTCATCTAATTCAATCTTAATAATTCTTCTGAGGATCTGTGAGCTCTTTATGCTCATTGCAGCATCACACTCTTTCCTGAATCGGTGGCCTTGCCAGTAGATGGATAAAAGTTGGTATGTGAGAGTGCTTTTGCCCATTTTTTCTCCCCATATGGCTGGATCCAATTCCCTAGTCTGCTTTAAGAGTTTTTTCCCCTCGACCATCATTGCCTTGGAACAAATAAAAAAATGGAAGTAAACAAGTTGAGTGCAATGAATAAAATTTATCTGATAAATTGGTAAATGCAAGAATCTTACTTGATGCTAAAGATCTATATTACATCCTTTGACACTTTATTCGCTTTTCCCAATTTCAAATGTCTTTCTTACAGCAAGGGTTAAAGTAGATGCTTGCAGCTCTTGCTACCACTAATTCGCTATTATATAGATACTAGTGCGAAACCCGCGCTTCGTGGCGAGATTTATCTCAAGTCAAAACAAAAATTTAAAATATTTTATCAATATATAAATTTTTTATATAATATAATATATAATATTTTTATTAGCTATTGAACTTACATTCATGCTAGTCTTCATCTATCATAACTCCTCCATCTAAAAAAATATAAAAATATTAAAAAACTTTGTTAGAATATTGTTGAATTGAATTCCATAATAAAATACGAATCAAAATGATTGAAGAAATAGCCCATAATTTTAAATATTAAAATTAATTAAAAAAATATAATCCATAATTTTAAATTTATTTTTTAATAATATATATGAATATATTATAATTTCATACAATTGAAACTATCAATTTTATTTATATTGATCTTTGCATATTTTTTGGACCATATATAATAAATTTATATATATAATTCTAAAATTAATCTTAAAATATTAAAAAATTATTTTTTTGATGAATTAGTGTTATCCCATTAATACAATCAATTTTTTTAAATTTTCTAATATTTTTTTCAACTATATATAATAAATCTATATATTTTATACATTTAGACAAATTCTTAAATCAATCTAAAAAATTCAAAAAAGAATAATTATAAAATACAAAACTATTTTGAAAATTAGATTGTTTATTTGACTTGGATTAAATGGTAAATTAATATGAAAGCATTCTCAGATGGTTCATCTTTCATGATCAAAATTAATATGGATTTCATGATCCATATATTTATTTACAATTAGGAAATCCATGCATTAAAAGACCCAAAAATCCAAATTTTTTTCAACCAAATATTATTTAAAATATAGTAAAAACTAAAAATAAGTTTTAAATAAGATATCAAGTACAATAAATGTGGAATCTTTCTAACCTCATCAAATATAATGCACTAATTAAATATATCATATACTAATATCGTACTTTATTAGTATCTTGTAAATAAGTATATGAAAAAAATAAATAATGTGTACTCACATGCAGCTTATTCAAAATTTTAGTAGAGATTTTACATTGTATATTTCAAATGACAAAAGATTTCTATGATTTATTAGACCAAATTTGGTTCCAAGACACATTCAAATAGCAACAAAGAAAGATACCATTTAATTCCTCCAAATGTATTCATCGTTTTAATTTCAACATTCATGTGCAATAATTAAAAGAAAGCAATGTTACTCTTGATAATTAAAAGGATTAACAATATGTAAATAAAAGATAAGCATTGGTCAAAAGCAAAATATCGAAAAAAGAGAAGACTGTCTTACTGTAACTAACTTTGTAGAACCGATATGAAATATTGAAAGGCACTCAGCACCCCTATCCTCTAAACTTACTGTAGATCCTAAAAGAAAAATGTATATCAACATAAGTTGGTGAACAAAAGACATGATGGATTTATGAATGACTTCTAAAACTTTTTGCTATTGGATAATAAAAATAATATAAAAAGAAAGCAATATTTACATTTCTTCATGAGCACTCTTCTATAAACAACTGTTGCCTCCTTATGGAAAATTTTTTCATAGTAATTGACTTTCCATAACCAAAGTGGAACATTGGCGCTTATTCAAAATGGTACTTTCTTTTTGTTCTACAATAACTAGAAGTTTAAAATTGATGAGTCTAAATCAATCCAAAGAAAAAAGAATGGAGCATTCAATCTGGACGAAATGCTTCCATAGTAGCTATTTTTTCTTAAAAACATACCAATATAAAATATTTAAAAATTTTTCTAATAAAAATAATTTATCGATACCATAAATGTTATTTTTATTGTTGGACTCTAAGATAGTAGGATCTATAATTATTAAATAAAATCTATACTAATATTTTTTTCATCATTTAATTACCTTCAAGCTGTCTAATCATGCAATCAAATCAATATTAAGATAATAATAATTTTTTTTAACTACTAAATAATAATAAATAATTCATAAAAAATAATATATTTTAATAAATTTTATAGAGAGGAAGAGAAAAGTTACCTTATCTGCTCCAAGCCTCCCATAATTTTTCTATTCGCTCGCTTCAAGCCTCCCACCCGATTGACACTCCCATGAACATAAAAAGTACAACAAAAATTAAGAAAAAATAAAAAAATCAATGAAAACAATAAAATGATGGAAATTTAAAAGACCAAATCTTTTCCTGTATAGGCTATTCAATTTTTCTCTTTTTCAATGATAAAAACCCATGGGAGGTAGTGGCAAGGAAAGCAGGAGATAATGTGTTTAGGAGAGCCTCTCATCAATTTTGTAGTATAAAAACATCATCTGAGAGGATTTTGAAGGGGTTGCTACTGCACTTGCAGCAGCCCTCCACTTTCATTGACGGATTATTTAATGGATATGAAAGCTTAAATGGGTTATAAGGATTTTGCTGAAAAATATTTGAAAAATTTTATGACTAATTTTTTTCTCATCAGGTTCCTAGGAGGTTGCTGCTTGCAATATCACAGCCTTCCAATCCTAAAGGAAACCATCATTTAAAAAAAAATTTATAACCTTATATATATATGTATGTATGTATATGTATGTATGCATGCATGTATGTATGTATGGATGTAGATTATGGATGTACATACATACATATATATAGATATATATGTATGCATATATACACACACACACACATATATACATACATACATACACGCGCGCACATATATATATCTATTATATAAGAAGAAACAAAAAATTCCAACAAAGATTTTTTTTAAACCTAGTTACCGCATAGAAAAATTATGCACACATGAGCATAAAAAAAAGAAAAATCAACAATACACATATATAGTCCTTATAATTTTTCTATGCAACTATGTAACATAAAAATATATCCCCATAATTCATAATGAAATGATTAATATATGGGATAGTACCTATATTTTTTCTATGCGGTAGGGTTAATTTAAATCCTAAATCTACCCATTTTTTCCCATTCATCTCCCTCACCCCACACTATTGTCGTCTCCTCTCCACCTATGGCCGGCCCACCTCCTCCTCCCTCTTTCCTCTTGTGCTCTCCCTCACCCCACACCGCTGTCGGCTCCTCCCTCCACCCATGGCCGGCCCACCTCCTCCTCCCTCTTTCCTCTTTGTGCTCTCCCTTACCCCACACCGCCGTCGGCTCCTCTCCTCCACCCATGAATCGGCTCACCTTCTCCTCTTTTTTCTTGTGCTCTCCCTCACCCCACATCACCGTCAACTCCCCTCAACCCATGGTACCGTCGCCGCCTCCTCCCCTTAACCCTAGGCTCCTCCGCCCCCACCACTATCCCCCCAACCGGTGCCGTCATCCTCCTATATCCCACTACCCCTTTCCCTCGCGAACTCGCCACTTTTTCGCACTTCCCCATCTAATCATCCCCATGCCCCCCTTAGGGCTCCGCTGGCCGCCGGCTCCGCCCCCCAGAGCTCTCTGTGCCTCCCCCCACCCTCTAAGGCTTGGCCGGCTGCCGTGCCCCGCCCCTGCAAGTCGGCGTGCCCCCCTTCCCCCTCGGCGTGATCCCTCTTTTCTGCCATCTAAGTTCTTCTTTCTAAAATTCAGTCCTCACATTTTTTTTCATCTTTTTTATTCCTCCACCCAAATTTGAGACCGGTGGGAGGCCGTGGCCAGGAGAGTAGGGAGCACGTGGGTGTTTGTGAGGTCCTGGCTCGATGCCGGAGTTCATCCCATCTTCTTCCACTCCAAAGATATGCTCTGACCACTCTCTTCTCTAATCTAAGCTCCCCTATTTTTCTGGAATCTATTTCTTTTTTTTGTGTTTTTTTTCTTTCTTCATCCAAACTCATCGCCCACCGGCTGTTCCTCTCAACCATCATAATTTTTTTTTCCTATTCTTTTTCGGTCCAACCTTCTCTGCATTCTCCCCTAATCCTAACCCTAATCTGCCCCCTAACCTTAACCCTAACCTACCCCTAACCCTTAACAATACTAAGCCTAGCAGGTTAGCTGGATCCGGGCCGTGACACCCGTTAACCTGGTAACCCGGACCGTATAGCTTATTTGTTGTTTTGTTCGGATCCGGTCACAGGTTATCCCTAAACCCACCGAACCCTTCTTTTTCCATGGGGAAGACAACTGCAGTGCAGTGCCAACCTCCGTCCCGGCCCATCCCTAAACCCACCTAATCTGCATGGCTCCTAGATCTCAACAGCAACCGCTGCTTTTTTTTTTCTTTCATATGGACATTGAGGAAGGCTACCATAGCATGGTAGCAATCCTTTATCCTTTTTCTCTCTCATATGATGTTTATGAACAAAAACGTGGAAGGTTGCCAAAATATAGTTAGCAACCCTCCTGTATTCTTCACAAAGAACATAATATTTTTGATATTACAGTGAAAAAAAAAAATTGATGAGAGAACTCACCTTCTCTAGCTCTACTTCCCTGATTTCTACTCTGTTGTCAACTTCCTCAACCCTGATGCCAAAAAAATAAAAAGAATTAGCAACAGACACATCCACAAAAAAAAAAAAAAAAAAAACTTCCAACCTCACCTTTTCTTTTCAGCTGTTCTCATGCTTGAACGTCCGAACCTTTCCATGTATATATAGGCCAAAGGATAGGAAGAAATTGATAAAACAATCCATGCTGTGCCATCCATCCTTTCTAATATTTTCCTTGCAAATTTTGTCGCTCCAATTAAAGCCTTCGAGACTTCTTTTCTTAACCCCATACCCTGTAATTAAAAGGGAAGGCATGCAATCCGGTCCGAAATAGAAAAAACTCCTCTTCCATGCTGTATTATCAATGGATGTGTACCTTTCTCCTCCGTGCAAGTCGTCTCTTTGATCTTTCACTGCCCTTTCCATCTCCCTCCCTTTGGAGTGCACTCTGTCAGCAGCAAACAAACCTCAATGCCATCGCCTACCTAGACTGCCATGTAGCGTGCAGGGAACTCTGGAGGTCCGAAGCCAAAAAAGTCAAAAAAAAAAAAAAAAAAAAGGGAGAACTCGACACGTGGTGCTTTGGGAGACCACCGGCTTGCACTTTAATGTATTGGTATATATGTTGCTAAGGAAGTTCTTTAGGTGATATATTCCCTTTTTGACTATTGCTTTTCCTATGAATATGCAAACCTTTGAACATGGTCTAGTGTTGACTTGGATCTACAGTTTTTGTTTATTGGAATTCTAATTAAAAAATAATTCTAATTGAAATTTGTAATTATGTACCCAAAAAAGTGTAAATGTTAGAACAAGAAGAGAGCAAAACTTTGACATAAGCAATCATTTTTAAGTAAGAGAATCTTTGTGAGGGATACATCTTAAGGGATGCAATTTTTAATAAGGGCATTTAGACACAAATCCCCCCTTCAAATATTAGCTGCACATAAATAACCCTCTTTTACATACTTGTAGTTCAAAGCCACCCTTACCCTAGAACTCAAGTCAAGTTTTCCCTTAGCCATAATGGAATACTCATCTTAATATTCTGATCAGGAGTAATCTCTGAAAATTAATTAACAAAATTACCCTTCTTTTATCTGTCATAATAGGTGCCTTTACCAACAACAATTGTATCTCATCTCTTTTATTTCTTCCTTTACTTGTGGTAGTTCGACCCTTTGGAATTTCTAGATAGTGAGCTACTCATGCTCCTTAATACTGCAGTTGCCAAGTTTAAGCCCCAAGCCACCATCATTGCCGAATGGTCTGATATTGCTACCTTTTTATGTCATTTTCTTTGCCATCATCTTTGTTGGGTTGGGCTCCTTGCTATTGGCACCACTGCTATTGGGGCCGTGGTTGTAGCCAACACTTTTGCAAAAGGCGAAGTTCGTTGCTAGCAATCTTCTTGCCACTTTAATAATTAGTGGTGATGCAGCCACTATGGTCATTGTTGCAAGCTTCTTATAACAACCATTGTCATGATTGCACTCCTTGCTTCTACCATTTTCCACTAAAGCTCCTTGCTATCCTCATTGAGATTGAGCTTTTTGCATCCATCCATCATCATGGTTGAGCTCCTCATTGCTACCATTATGAGCATCATAGTCCTAGCTACAACTGTCATCAGAATTGACCTTATTGTTGATATTATTGTTGTTGGGTTCAAGCTCATAATTGCCTAAATAGTGATTTAGAGAATTGTATTATTTGTTTCCTGAGCAATTGTTTACTTTTTTTTTTCTTTGAAGAAAGGAATGCTTAAGACAGCATATGGAGAGCTATTTGGCATTTGTTCAATTGCATATATGTATGTGGTTAGGTGATAGGTGATGGAAATTTTATTGTAGCCTTATTTGGGAATTTTGGGATAAGAGGTATAATATGCAAATATCTAAAAGATGGTGTTGATGTTGCCATTCATCTATAAAGGGCAAGGTTTAAAATCTTGGTATTGGTACATGTGCCAATTGGATGCTAATAATCCGGTTAGTGTTAGCATAGCAAAGGTGACACCAAATATCCTATAGTGGTGTGGTAGTTTATCAAGGGTGTACTAAGTATCGGTCGAATGTTATTGTGCGGTATTGACCAATCTAGACAAATACAACACTTAAATCCTTACACTAGAGGAAGGAGTTATGTGCAAAAACCTTTTTAATAAATCAGAGCTTCTAAATGTCCCACTAAATCTTTTGAAATTTTAATATGGTAGACTAAGACTTAAGATGCACCATAGGTGGGTTTGGGCTTCACTTGTTCTCTCTCTCATCCCTTCTTCCCTTTCTTCCCCCCTTCTCCATCCCTAGCTCTACTCTCACTTGCATCCACAGTGCCAACCTATCCTTCAACAAATATGTCCCCCTTTCCCTGTTACATGCATGTATGAAAGTTTGCAATTATTTCTCTTGTAAAATAGTTTTTTTTAATTTTTTAAAAGATATCATAGCCATAATAATTACTCTCACTAGTCTTTCAGTAAGAGATATGTTACAAGTTTAATTTGAATATTTATTATATTATTAAAATACAAGCTAGACAATTTTCTTTTCTTAATATGCCAAAATGCACTATTTTTTTTAGATGAATGAATCATATTCGTCTGGTATGAATACATCCAACAAAGTCAGAAAACAAAATATCTTGGAACTAAAGGAGGGAACGCTAGCATAATCCTGCCTCAAAATACCTTCAGAGCGCTCTGCTACAATAGAAGCCACCAAGTCTGCAGCTCTATTTGTCTATAGGCTCACGTGGGTGGCGCTGAATGAAGCACAGCTCCCAGCTAACCTCCATGTGTTTTGAAGTGATGGATGCTGGTCCGCCGTCTGGATAAGTCTCAATAACCACCCTATCACAATCAAGAGCAACAAGAAATTGCATCATTAATGGATATATTTCCCATCTGCTGCCTCATTCAATTACTTTTGATTGCCATTTTGTCTTGAGGACATGTTTGGTTTCAAGTGGGCCTTATAAATCCTTCCCCACACTTTCATTTCTTGGGTTATCTATAACATTCATAGAAAGTGAGAACAGAAAGAACACCTGACTAAGATTTAGAGTTCTGGATTAATACACCTAGATGTTAGGTTTATGAGCCTTGGAGTGATTAAATCTTGAACTGATGTGTATAAAACCCACATGTAGAAGAAACTACTTGACATAGTCAAATATATCTATTATTATGCTGGGATTTTGGTGAAGAGAGGCTTTCTGGCATTGCAATAGGAAATGTCGGGCCATAGTAACTAGCTAACAGTCATTAGTTTTGGGGATCTCCCTTGGGTTATATGATATGCTAGCTTGCTCAGATATTTGTATGCATCTACAGCATGTTGATGGGCATATCTCTAAATATTTTGCATGAAACTAATTTATCTTTATGTGTGTGTGTGTGTGTGTGTGTGTAAAACTCATTTAAGTAGGAAGGAGATTTAAATTTGTATTGAATTCCAAAAACAATATGACAGTATCTAATAAGATCTCCTTAAATGATTTGACCAGGCTATTCAAAATATGGAATCTTATGCTTTTTCTCCAATAATCATGTGCGCATCTAAGTATTGTTCCCTTATTTATAGCTACTTATTTGAGGTTTATGATTTATATAACTTATGAACTATTATAGGAAATTTTCTTTAATTTGTATACCATGTATTCTTATTGGAGTAGATAATTTTTACTTCCCTCCTATGTGTGTGCTTCTTATTGGGATTTTTTTAAAGTTTTCTTATGGATGAGATGATCTTACTTCTTTTTGGGCCTTTTTAAGTGAAACCAAGAAAAGTCAGTCTTCTGAGGGAGTCAATAAAGTACGCATCTTTTGCTTGAAATATACCGAACTGCATCATAATTAATCCCAAACCTTGACTATTTGGCTAGTTGGCTGTCATTTATTTAGGGTTTGTTTTTGATCCTTCGGTTTTTGTAAACTGAGAATGATTAAGGCATGAGTTGGGTTTTACATATTATAAAAATGAACAAATCACTGGCCTTGCCCCTCCAGATAACTCAATTGTGAGTTTAGTGGATTCGAAAGCTCCTAAATCATACAGGTGTCCTAGTTTTTCTTCTAAAATCAGCTGTCATTTTTTATGGTTTTCAGGTGATATATGATGGAATGTTTGCTTATTGAGTTACTGTTTAAGGAATAATTAGTCTGAACACAGTATATCCTAGTCAACTGGTTGTTTTACACCTTTTCATTTTGTGATATGGAAACTATACTTTTTGATATTCAGTGGGATCTTCCTGGAGCACAGTGTTGAATACAGCTAAGGTTCTTGTAAATAAATTCATGAAGTGAGATTGTTTGTTCTAATTCAGATTATGGTGGTTGTGTTAAAGGTTTGATGTTTATTGAAACTTAATTGATCAGCAATGCATTCATCCTCATCAATAATGCCAGCCATTGAAATGCAACCTTTTCTGCTCAGCAATTAAACTTCATTGAGATTGGTTCATGTTCAATTTACTTTTCAACAGACTCAAAGACTGCTCAAGCTGCTAAGAATAAAAAGAAAAATAGGAGGAGAAAAGAGCAACCAAAGGATTCCTCTAGAATTGAGTCTGATAAATCACACAAGAAGGTTACTGATATAGCATCTGCTTTTCTGCATTTGTAATTTCAACTGTATTTCATAGATTTTAATATAATTGATCTATACATTTGTGTGTAGGAGGTATCAACTGTTTGTGTGGTAAGAAATGAAGCTGGTGTTAGTTATTCCCCTAGTCCAAGTCGAATTTCAGAAATGCAAGACAGTGCTGAAGATGCATTTTCACCGAAGGTTGATTTTGAAGATGCTGATATTGATGACGGGTTAGATCCTGCAATGAAGGAAGAGCTTGACAGGTGAATGTTCTCGGTTTGAGCATGCTTGGTGCAAACCAGTTAACTTCATTTAAATCCACCTTTTCTATTCATGTGGACTTTTTGGCATTTTCTTATCAAATGAGGCTACTAGGGCTTAGATGGTTTTGTTAATCCTATATACTTTTCATAAGCATGCATGTCTATCATTAGAAATACTTGTTTCTTATTTTGATTTGATCTTTGGTTACTCAGAAATAAGGGATTCTAGTTACAAAGTCAATATATTTTTCATTTTTCAGGTTTTTTGTTTTGACATATGTACTTCATTTGTTGTTAATAGCTCTTTACTTTTAGTCGTGAAATTCCTTATACAAGTCTTAAAGTGGATATGGACATTACTCCTATGTCTTTTGTAAGGAGTAATATGTGGAAGATAGGCTTTTCTTTCTCGTCATCATGATTTCTTCAAAAGAAGTTTCTGACTCCAGGATTGTTATGGGATCTCAGGATATGAAGATGTACAGCAAATTTGTTGGTGGAGATTAGCTATTGTGAGTGCTGGATATAATGCATACAAGATATTTAAGGACAAAGCCCATCCTTGGTTTGAGCATTGCAAGTGACACTATCAAGGTTCGCGGACTCGGTACAGTACCGTACTGTCCCGTATCGTCAATAAAAAAATATAAAAAAAAAATCCACCCAATGATCCAAAAAAAAAAACTATCCCATATCGGACCGTACTGGTGCCGTATCGATCTGTACTGGATCAAACCGTCCGTTACCGGCTCGTACCGTACCGTCCGGTTCGGTCCGGTTTAGGCTATTTTCCAAAAAAAAGGCTCGAACCGTTCCGGTTCTCCGCCAGTATGATGCGGGGTGTACCGGCCTATTCGGGCCGGTACAGAAGACCATGGACACTGTTTTCTTTACTATGGCTTGCAAATCCCTTAAACATGGATCTCATGAGACATGATGTGACAGTTAAAGTGGGAATTGGCCAAGAAATGCCACAACAATGTAATACGGCGGCGGTTGAGGATTATCACAATTCATGAAAATTTTGTTAGATGTTTGGTGCTGTTTGATTATTTCAAGTTGTATTCCCTTTCTCATACAAGGCACACCATAAGAGAAGCACAGAAAATCTGATTTACTTTTCCTTGTATACAAGTTGATCAGGTTAAGAAAAAGAGAATATTTATCTCCGGTAGGTAGGAAATTTAATTCATTCGCATTACATCCTATGATTTATAAGGAATGATTCATATTCTAGGAATTATATTTGAGTTTAGAATACTAAGGTTGTTCCCTAGTGGTCTGTGTCACGGTTCCTGTTGTACATTTTCAGAATAAAATAGAAATATAATTTATATAAAATGCAAAAATAAAATACTGCTGTGGTGATTAAGCAGGTGGCAACTAATTCCTGGGACGCTAGTTCAGTTGATAAACAGCTCGATGATTTGATTTTGTTGGTGCAAGACATGATCAGACACTGGACTTCATTATATCTTAGAGTCTTATTCAATATTCCCTTTGCACACCAGATTGGTGGGAGTGAATAAAGCCTTAAGGACAGTGGCAGTGCTACACGTGTTGAAGCCTTTCCTTAATTTCTAGTTTTTGTCCAATCTGTTCCAAAAGTTTGAAACACAGAAACAGCCTACCTCCATGTGGAGGTAAGGGTGCATACATTTGACGCTCGCCAGACCTTGCAGTGCAGGAGCCTTGTGCACTAGGACTCCTTTTTTGTCATAATTGAAAATTTAGGCAATAAGAGGCTAGTACAGTGCTCTAAGATGAACTAACTAGGTATGCAAGTGATTGCCACAAAATTTTGATGTAAAGGATGGGTGGAAGTTGTGAGCATTGTGAACGGTAGAAGATGGGGAACATTACCAAATAAGTCATCATGAGTTTATTTACAAGATCAATTGCATAAATTTTATTCATTGATTGCCCCTTTAGAACTGTCAACTTTGAGCCAAACAAAGGAGATAAATCTGCCGAAAAGTTTGCGGAAACTTGGCTAGAATCACGAATAAGTTGCGACTTATCTGACTTTGCTTGGTGAATAGCACTTGGAGGTGCTAGAGAAGTTGTTCTGTTTTTGTAGTATTTCTAGGTAAACAAAGTTTCTGTTATATTCAAAAACTCGAGCATTGGTATGCTTTTAGTCAAGGGCTTGTATTTTATCTGTCAGATCATCATAAGGCTCCTTATAAACTGACAAAGAAAGACCAGGTTTGATGTTTAGTTAGTGATGCTGGATTTGAAGTTTCTCTTTGTGAGTTATTTGTTGTGCGACTGCTTGAATCCTTGTTGATCAGATGCAATTCAGTTCAACGCATGGGCCTGGTGAATATAGTTTCAGTCTATCTTTATGTCTCTATTCTATTGTATTTGGTTTATTAAAAAGTGTTGCACTTTTCACTTTGTATGGTGAAATGCGGTTTGGAAGCATCATGTTCTTAAGATTGTCGGGTGATCCTTGAGAAGTATTATTCTGAGGCTGCAACATAATGGGCTCTTAAAAAAATCCTCAAACAACATACTGAAAGTTGCATGAAAAGTAAACCGAATCTTGTGAAATATTCATCCCTAATGGATAATTCATTTTGACAATCATTTATTGATTTATTTGTTATCTACGTCCATGCATGTCTCACAATCTGGAAACCCGACTGCTGGGATTCTGAAATATCCATAGGTTAAAGAAAGTAAGAAATTCTATCAATGCAGGACTTGAGAACCCATATAATATATACCACAATTTGGCTTGACAAGGAAGGTTCAGCTATAAAAAGATACTTGAGCTTCAAGAGAGCAATTTGGCTTGACAAGGAAGGTTCAGATACAATATAGATGCATAGGAATCCTAACATACCATTACATTAATCTTTGTACTCATGATTAATTATACAGGTATGGAGTTAACAATGATTGTTAATGCATCTTTAACATTTTCAGTTGAAAACTCAGGCAATTGCATATTATTCTGGAAGTTCTGTTTGGAGTCTATCATGGGAATTCTGTCTGGAATCTCTCATATGGACAAAATGTATGTCTTGCACATTTCAAACAATTTGTCAGACATTGGGTTCGGTGTCTCGAATAGAGGGCAGTGGGGAAACAATTGCACTTTGTTCACTGTGAAGGAGGGTGTTCCATGAAGAGAGCTCATATGAGCATCTTTGGATTGCACAGCTTCCACACATCCCATTAAACAAGGTCTAATCTAGAAAATAGTTTGGAGAATGAAGGATTGTTGGGCTTGAGTGTGGAATATCTCCTTTTCTGTGAGAGAAAAATCGAGAGTTGTCCACCCTATTAGAAAGTTTATTTTATATGTGTTACATACATGGATTCTCAATTTAAATGTCATTTTTGTAATTTAACACACAAGCAGAATTGGTACCTTCAACTTTTGCACCTATATGATGCATAGGTTAGATCTCCAAAAGATACATACATAACAGTTATATTTCATCATTCACCTCCTTCTTATTGATAATTCTTTGATGGCTAACTCATTTAGCTGACATGACTCGACATTTACCTTGACTAATGCAGAGAAGTAGAAGACTTTGCTAGGAGGCTGAACTCTGATTGGCCTGAGAGAATGCAAGAAATTTTATCCTTAAGCCAAGAAAGAAGGGCTGTTCCAAATTTTATGAATGGGAATGGGTCCCTTCGGAAATACACAGGTCTATTCTTTTCTCATTTATTTTTCTCTTTTCTTATAGTTTGTGTGGTTATTTATTTTCTTTTATTTTCTGATTTTCTTAATCTTCTTTTGGTAATAAGCCAGCCTTTGAATTACCTTCTAGTTTGTTATTTTAGTTTCACTTACAAAATTATGTGCTTTGAGGAGCTTATGTGAACTATGTTTTATGAGCTCCGTCAGCTTATTCTTGTGTTACATGTTCTTTCTTAAATCCAATTAGGTTTATTCTGCTTGTACAATTCTCTTGTCTTTCATTCCTTTTCAAGTTTGTGTTAGAAAATCTATTTAGGTCAAGTGCTAAAATTTATTTTGCTTATTTGTTACAAGTGGTTACATCACCCACATTATATTAGTAAATTGGAATTGCAGCTAGATTTTTTTTTTTACACAATCAGTTTATTGGTTAGATTATCTTAGACTATGTCATGAGAGTTGGGATTATAGTTTTCATTTAAAAGATGAGTGCCTTTTACTAGAGAAGAATTGTTCTGCTTTGGAAAATGAGTTCATGTTGAAGCTATTCTCTTTTTTTTTTTTTTTGATA
Organism: Cocos nucifera; assembly: GCA_006176705.1. Taxonomy (NCBI): domain Eukaryota; kingdom Viridiplantae; phylum Streptophyta; class Magnoliopsida; order Arecales; family Arecaceae; genus Cocos; species Cocos nucifera. The sequence continues at coordinate 260,983 of QRFJ01000151.1, forward strand.
AGGTGGTTCATTCAAACAATTCTTATATGAATACAACCAATAGAATTAGAAAACAAAATATCCTAGAATTGCTCAGGAATGTCCCCTGCCCCAGTCCAAAAAGCTTCTCCAGTATGCTCAGCTACAAAGGTAGCCATCTAGTCGGTTGCAATGTTCGCCTCGCAAAAAACATGCCTTATAACTAGTGCAATGCATGCTGCTAGCAAAATTGAGATGTTATGCAAAAGAGGGTTAGCGGATCCACTGTGGATGCGGTTCTGAAGCCAGAACACCATTGTGGCTAAGTCACCCTCCACAACAAGCTAACCTGCCCTCAATGTCCACCCGGCAAACACAATCCCCGCCTAGGCCATGCGAAGCTCCATCCTAGGAATCGTAGGCTCCAATAAGTGACTCCCCCCAGCTACCACAAGCCTAGAGTCAGACCCATGGATTACAAACCTAGCTCCGCCATGCCTACCTCGAACACTCCCATCGAAGTTGACCTTCAGGTACAGCGGAGGAAAAGGCTCCTAGAAAATGAACACCCGATGGGTCGCTGTGCGAGCGAAGTGGGAGTTCTAGGTCTCCGAAGGCTTGGATGTCACATCAATGATTTCCGCTGCCATAGCCAAGGCTCTCTGTCAAAATAAACATCATCAAAGACTATCTGGAATCAAACACTAGGTTGTTCCTGGCTAGCCAAATGTGGAGGGCCATATAAGCCACATGGATGCTTGCCTCCTAGAAACGTCACCTCCAGTGCTACGTTGCAGAAACTCTAGAAAGCTTTGGGTGGGATCCTTCGTCTGAGAGATTTGCATGTGCATCCTCACCAAGGACCAAACAGATCTCACCCTCGGACATCGGAAAAGAATGTGTTCCATGGTCTCCTCAAAGTCGCAACAAGGGTATGCTAGCTGAATGTCCATGCCCCAAGCTTGCAGAAGGATTTGGTTGGGAGCCAACCCCAAGCTTGCAGAAGGATTTGGTTGGGAGCTAGCCCCAAGCCACCTTCAGAGGAATAGGCTCACCCTCGGATGCACCTCGATCCTCCAGACCCACCTAACCTCCCTGTGCCTAAAGGACTCCCTCCGATAGATCTGGTAGAGGTCAGCTGTCACAACCCTCGGAGTGCAGGAGTATCTCCAAACCCTGACATCTAGATTGCTGAAGATGGGAGTCGCAAGGGACAACACCCACTCCCTCAGTTGCTCCCTAAAATGGGACACCACTGCTCGGTTCCACACCCCCCCCCATTGTTAGCTCGAAGAAGATTCGCAACTCTTATGGAATCTGTCACCTTAATATTGATAAAGGTCGGCCACCGACTGAAGGGCAGGTCTCCAATCCATAGATCATGTATGATACTTATAGAATGCCCATCCCCCACCAGCCATCTCGTATAAGGAAAGACATCAGGTGCATGGGCACAGATCTCTCTCCATAGAAAGGAGGCACTATGCATGGGATGGATCTCACCACTAGCAGGCCACAAACTGTACTAGCCATCATGATCAAGCTTTAGAGAGAATCGGGATTCAGTAAAAGTCGGGCAGCCTGCCTCATAATTAGGGCCTTCCTCGTAGCTAAGGACCGGATGCCCAGGCCACCTTCCCTCAAAAGGCTGGCAGACCACATCCCAAGCAAGCAAATGGACACCTCCCTCCTTTTGGGCAAGACCTCCACAAAAAACTTCGAAAGAGATGCTCCAGCCTTGCCACCAGAGCTTTGGGAAGAACCATGTTCGAAAGTAGGTAAATAAAAATGGAGTTGAGGACAGACTTTACCAGAGTGACCCACCCCATCATGGACAAAGCACGGGTCTGCCAACCCTCTAGCCGCTCTCGGATCGTCCGCTCAACATCCGTACGTTCAACCCTTCTCAGCATGCGTCTGGTGATACGAACACCCAGATACTGTAAAGTCCCACTAAGCTCTCCAATCCTAAAAATGTCCCTAATCACAAGCCGTAGCTAGACCGACATCCTCGAACTAAACCCAACCGCCGATTTGAGAAGGTTGACCTTCTAGCCCGATGCCGTATAGTGCTCCAAACTCCTTCGAAAGCTAGCCGTATTCCGGGCAGAAGCTTGACCCACCAGCAGGCAGTTATCTACAAAGAGGAGATGCAAGATCGGCTAGGCATCCGGTGTTGGCACATAGGGACCTAAAATCGGCCCCTGGGTCGAAGCATGAATTGCTCGCGAAAGAGTGTTAGCACAGATAATGATGAGATGGGGATAGGGATAACCTTGCCGTAGCCCGACCGTAGAGTAGAAGTTCGATAGCGACCCATGGATTAGGATAGTAGCAAAGGAAGGACCGCAAACACAAGCCAAGATCCAACTAATCAAAGTGGGGTGAAAGCCGAAATCCAACAAGGCCCTCGAGGAAACTCCAGCTTATGTGATCATAAGCCGGCTCCATGTCAAGCTTGATCACTATGAGACTGCAATGGGGGATGGCTTGCTAAAGGTCATGTATAAACTTCTGGACAATAAGAACATTATCAGATATGCTATGCCCGCTAACAAACACCTCTTGCTTTAGGCAAATCAATCGAAGGAGAATAGGCTTCATCTTGCACATCTTCAGCTTAGCACAAATCTTATAAAGAATAGTGCATAAGCTAATCGGTCTAAAGTGGTCGAGCTCCGAAGCATCCTGTCTCTTCGGGATCAGGGCAATAAATGCTTGCTTTCATACCCCCAGCATCTGTTTTGTGGCAAAAAACTCCTGCACCATCGTGACAACCTTAGATTGGATGAGTGGCCAATATCTCCTAAAGAAGAGTGGGGGAAAACCATCATGAGCTGGGCTTTGTTCTTAGACAGTCCAAATCTCCACACCTCCTCCCTAGACACAACCTCCACCCGGCCCTTATTCTCCTCTGTCGTGACCACCTCCCAAGGAAGTGGGGAGCGGTCCAACTCCCTTCCAATGGCATCGTCTAATGGGATTTGAAGAACTGAACGATCTCTTATCTGATCTCCTTATCTGTGGTCAGCCACTATTCCGCAGTACCCCTGATTGCCTTGATCCGATTTCTATGTCGCTAGATGATGGTGGATTAATGGAAGAATCTCGTGTTCCGATCTCCCTCCCTAATCCACTACACCCTAGACTTTGGCCTGCAGAGTCTCTTGTTGCCACAAAAAGAGTGATAGGTGGACAGTAAACCTCTGAGGTCAGCCAACTCTGCCTCTGCAAGCCCTCCCTTGTGATCCTCCCGCTCCTGGAGCTTCGAGATACAGGCCTCAACAACCTTAAGCCTCCTAAATATATCATCCACCTCAACCCTATTCCACCTTAATAGACGTCACCTCATCAACTTCAGGCTCCTGGTCACATGGTACTTGGCATCACCCCGGATAAGCAGTCTCTAGACCTCTCTAACAATCTCCCAAGATCTGGGGTAAGAGAGTCAAAACTTCTCAAACCGGAATGGACTTTGGTGAGAGGAGCTATCAAAGACCAACAACAACGGGCGGTGGTCAAAGGCAATCCTTGGTAGGTGGTGCACAAGATAGGCAAGATGATGCTGGATCTAACCAGTCGTAGCAAAGATCCTGTCAATCCTCTCGCACACCCTGCCAGCACCTAGGTGGTTGTTGCACCAAGTAAACCTCGGTCCCACAAAATCAAGGTCCACATGACCTGTAGACTGGATAAACTACCTGGACTCTCTAGAGCCCACATCCTCCACAAAAGGCCTGCCTCCTATTTATCCTCAGTCTAGCAGTGTAGTTGAAGTCACTAGCCACGACTGTAGGAACCCTTTGATCAATTAGTCCGGCTACCTCCCATCACACCATGCTCTTTTCTCTATACTCAGTGCTAGCATACACACTAGACAAGAGCCAAGTAAAACTATTTATTTCGGTAATAACAATACTAACTTGTTGATTATAGTAGTGGAACACATCCACCGAAGCAATCTTAGTTCGCTAAACAACAATGATGCCCCCCGACAGATCCTGCGACTCTACTGCGTAGAACCCCCAATTGGCTGGGAAGTGGCAGCGAGCACAGGCCATGCTAGGCCCCGACAATCTAGTTTCGATCAAAACACAAATTTCCGAATTGTGTTGCTGCATAAGTCTTCTAAAGGTGGAGCAAAAGGATAATTTCCCAACTCCCCGCACATTTCATATGAGGATCTTCATGGGTGAGTGTGGTGGGAGCTAACGGCAGCTCCAACTCCCCTGCCACCCCACCATGCTCCTCGTCCCCCATTCTCGCCGCTGTGGGGAGAGATGACTACAACCACTCTACTCTTGGCCCAATAGCCATCGGTAACATCCTCTCTTGTTGGCGAGGTCTGCTAGTGGTGATGATTGGGCCGACTTCCATCCAACGTAGGTTCTTCAGGAGCTGGAGAAGATGCAGCTTGCATAGCCATGCCCTTGCCCCCGATCATTGGCCTACAGGTTTGAAGCTCATTGAGTAGGCCAGCCTCCTAATCGCTCGCCAAGCCCAGCTACCTTTAACGTGTACTAGTCTTTTGGGCTTGGGCTCTCCACCAGGCCCACTTCCATGGCATCCAGAGTTGGGCCCATTTCAGACAGCACCTTGAACTCGAGTCCGAACTCATCCGTCTCAACTCGGTCAGCACCCGAGTCAACCCTAGCTTTCACTGGTGACCGCCGTCGGGCAAGCTTGGTTGGCTTTTGCCAACTGTCAAAGTTCGGTGGTGACCTCGGTGAGCTCTCTGATTGCCAAGGAAAGCTAGGACGAGACGAGGAGGAGCTAGGGACCGAGGAGTCGGGGTTGGAGTTCTCCACCCCCTTGGGTTTCATCGAAACCCTAATTGGCCACAGCAATCGGATCCGGAAAGTAGCCATCCACAATCCTGTTCGCAATCGAGTGATGGTGGTCAGCTTGTCACTTATCGCCGCTTCCCCCTCAACCATTAGGGAGGCCAAGAAGTTCGCCAATTGCAAAAACCGACCGCCGTCTGCCTTCTTTTCCGGTAGGAAGCTATATTCCTCGTTGACATGCCCCATCTAGCCACAGTGATAGCAGGTGGCTGGAACGTTTGTAATAGACAAAAGCTTGTTAGAAAATTCCTTGATGTCCCTGGATAAGGACTTCCAGCTTCAAGGGTTGTCCTCCGTCAAGCTTCCAATAGCGGTTAGTGAACTCATCCACTGCCATCGATTTCTTGGCCTCTGCCACAATCCCCCTCAGCATATTCGAGCCCCAAAACTCCATAGGCAATCTAGGCAGCTGTACCCAAACCACTGCTCTTCGACTTTCTTCACCCCCAGAATGAAGTCCGGCACCCACAGCTCAGCCACCAGTGGCTGTCCGGTGATGAACCACAGCCTGCCATGGAGAACCCCATGCAGTCTGCTGCCTCTTGGAATCGAATAGATTGGTGGTCCTCTGCTAGGGCGAAGGCCTTTAGGTCATATGCAAGCTTCCTCCGATCCTTAAACTCCTTCGCTATGCACTCCGACAGCACCCACTGGCTGAGGCCGCGTACTAAAATGGAGATGTCCTCCTATTGTTTCTAAGCCGCCGCCATGTCCTCCAAAAATTGAGGACCTTCATGAAGTACCGCTGAAGCTCCTCCAACTCCGCTGGTGAGATCTTATGCTCTGTCCATCGAAGCTGCCGTGGCGGCTCTTGCACTGCTCGAGCTCACATCTTCGCCTCCCCACTCAGCTCCGGCAAGGAATGGTCACTGTCACTGTGGCCCTTTCCCTTGTCAACCATTGCAATACCCCACCAAGTGCCCAACCTTCGTTCGAACAAAGCCCCAAAGACTGCACAATTCTTGATGAAATTGCACAGTCGCATGGAGCTCCCCTTAGCCGTGACACCAGCATAGGGTTTTTCTTTAACTATTCTAATTTACCTGCATATGCTTGAGTTGGTCAAGAACAAAAATCTGGCCTAGGTGTATGTCCTATTTTACAATACACTTCTAAATTCACTTCCCCGCATCCATTCATCAATAAATGGCTATAAATGAACATATAATGAGTGTATTATGGAATCTATTGCAAATGATCCTGATTGATTGGATCACAGCCATCCATCTGATGCTTATTGGAGAAACCATGTGCGTCACATCTGCAGTAGCTGGTATTAGAAGAGACCTGTTTCTGCAAGAGTGATGTATTCTGTTGGTTACAGAGGAAAGGTGTGGTTAGCATTATTTAATACTCAACATCTCATTTCATAACATGACCTATTGTATTAGCCTATATTTGGGATTGTCTTGGACATTCTTTTTCAGCCTTGAATCCTTGCTCAATGGAAAGCCATTCTAGCTCTTCATGTACCAAGCACACTGTACTACTTATATGCTATCTTTCATTTTCCTATTAACATCAAGCTTCCCTTTGTCATTGATGCAGCTTTTGTGCGCCATTGAGGCACTCAAACCTCTTTAGAAGCTTCAAATATAAAACAATGCCAAATTTGACATAAATGGCTATTATCATAATTACTAGGGACTTGTTTCACTTTCATAATGTTTAAAGGCTACCTGGCATATTAGAAACTTTGGTACAGGCTATGTGGTTGTTCAATTAGTTGACCAATCCTTCATAACCCATGAAGATTGGACTTGCTGGTGAAATCAGTCTCATGTAGTCCTTGATTCACTCAACTTTTGACACATTTTATTTGGCTTGGCATTTATTTTTTCAGTTCTCTAGTTGATATATGCTGAGAAACTGAATCTTAGTTTAGATATTGGTGAATATAATCCAGTAAAGGTAAAGGAAAGGAAATAGGAGCAAGACACATGAGATTTACATAAAAGGTACTTGATCATTTGGGAATTTACTATATTGAACATGAGCCTGTCATGTGTATAACTTCTGTTGGATTTGCTGCTGCCTCAATTTATGGTCTTTTCTTTTGCCAAACAACCAGTTATGCTTTGGGATGATAGGCTCAGCCTGAAGCCTCAGCATATTTCATTCATGTGATGCAGGGTTGGATGGGAGATAAATAATGGATGAATTTGGCGCCATGGCTTTCACATGATTTTGCATGGATGGATCTGTTTTGTGAAGTCTAGAGAATGCCATTGGCACAATTTTTTGGTTGCTTACTGAAATGCCATCTCAAGTCAAGGAGCATGTAACATAGTAGCGTGCCAGCATTCATGTGCAAGCTCTGATCTGGATAAATCCTTGCCCCCAACCGCTGCAGAATGGCTGGCTCTCTATTTGGAGACTTTGTGCATTTTTTACCTTGTTTTGCACTCCTGCATGGGCAATTTTTATGTGTAATTTAACATTATCAAATGGTAATAAGGCTGGAAAATCCAATCTTGTGCTTCATGCTTGCCTCTGGAAATAAGTGATTGTTGCATCTGCTCCCTGAAGTTTTAAGTTTGTTTCCTATGGCTTGCTGCTTTTTAGCTATGAAAACCCCTGCCTTTGCCCTTTTTTTTAAAGTTTACCTTGTTTGAACATGGAAACTTAAAATAGTTACTTCTCTAGTTAAAACATTTGATAGCATGAAGACTAGTAAATAGAAGAACATATGATGACGAATGACTGACTCAAATTACATAAGGTAGGTCCATTCTGCTCGGTGTGGCCTTCAGTTTAAATGAATGCGGTGGCTCCTGTGACAACGTTTATTATTATTTTTTTTCCTTTTTCTTAAAATTTAAAGCAATGGTGATAAAATATGTAATTTACTCCAGCTATTCTTCAACCATCTAGGGATTGCCATCGATCAAAATAATACCGGAGATTTTTTTGAATCTTTGGTGGGAACTTACAAAGATAGCGAGTCTTTCATCCCCTGAGAATACAGAGCTCCTATTGGTATATGAGTTTCTTTATGATTTGTTTTTTCTTCGAAAGAGTTAGATATTCCAAGTGGATGATCAAATAGTGTAAATGGTTTGAATCCCTAGTGGTTGCTGAGAGGTGTTAGGTTTGAACGTCCCTGGAGAATCTCGTAGCCTCGTCTGCAGTCCATGCTTTGGGCGGTAAGCAAAGTCTCATGTCCAGCACCAGCTTTATTTTGAAGGCTCGGTAGCTTGAGCATGTTGCTTACCACCGCTAAAGATAATTTTCCTTCAATCGTTCCTCCAGGGTTGTAGGTTAGGTAGATCATCCCTTTCAGAGAGCCGAACGCCGGCTGCATTTCCTAAAATTCCTCCACTGAATTGTAGAACAGAATCATCCCAAAATCTTTTGGTCAGGTGGCATATTCCAAACATGAATACACCCTAAAGAGACGGGCATGACATGTCGCATATAAATTCAATTTTGGGGTGAAATAAATATCATTACCTCGGTCGAAACATTCAGCCGTCGACGTTCGTTGAAACAACGATCAGGATGGGATGGCTAGGCCTTAGATAATTTAAGATGGACTTGGGCACACTGTGATGCTCAATTTTCCAATTGGCACGGTGATCTTCTACTATGTGCTTTGAAGTTGTCTCTGCCAGCAATTTCTGCATCTCTTCCTCGATCCATATAAGCATATTTTCTGTGGCAACTCTTAGCTCTTCCAGCATACTCTGCATATATGTGAAGTTACTGTCTAGTTCATACCTGCCTTTTTTTCTCCTTATATGATCTTTACATGATGATTTTTCATGAACTATGTGGTTGTCTTCATAAGTTCTATTACATCCAGATCTTATATTCCATGATCTTGGCTTTGTTGACTTTTTCAACTCTCTTTCTTTTTAATTAAGAACTTTGAACTGTTAATGTCACCATGCTCTTCAGATTTAGCTGACACCAAATCTGATATTTGTCTCAGTTTCTTAAGAACCGGCTCAACACTTGATTGAGGGTCATCATCCAAAGAGTCAATGTCATCTTGCTTTCTGAAATCTCTAGCCTTGAGACATTTTAAAGATGCTTTCTCAACAACAGCAAGCCATTCTAACTTCTAAAAATCATGACATCATTCTTAAACAATGTATCTTTGCATCAAAGTCCTACAATAATTCTACAGGCAAGAACTTTAGGCAAGGAAATTTACCTGTGAGCAGTTCCTGATCACAAATTCCGAAACTTGGCATCAAAAGGGCTCCTCATTCCTTGAAAGAAGCCACCTTCGTAACAAAAACATGAACTGAGCTATCGAAGAATATTGGTTTCAATTCCCCTAGCATAAAGGCGACATATAGACCAACTTGCTGAATCTGAATGGTATTTGATCCAAACCCGACTGCTTGCTCAAATACATATAATTCAACCAAAGTATGCATACATAAGCAACATCGATCAGAATCATGACTAGCACGCAATTAACAGAATAACCAATTAGAAGACCTATTATGAAAATGGAAAATACATACAAAATTATGTAGACATAGAAAGCATCATTAGGAGATTTAATGAAAATCCTCATGAATTCTATACTGGATGGGTTAAAACAGAAAGCGAACAATCATAAACTATCTGCTCGCTCTTACAGCCTATAAAACATCTCAATCGAAGTAACTTTTGGTTCCAGCATTTAATAATCACAATGCAATCAATCAATCTAAGAGTCTTGCTGGAAAGATTCACTTCTCCAACGAGGAAGGGAAATTTGTAACTCCATATATTTGTTCATGGAAGATCATAGGTATAGAATGCAATATTAAAGGGGTCTTTTAATGCCTTATTGTGTCATGCAAGAGTAGGATGTTGGAGCATGTGATCTCACATGGTAGGTGATAATATTGTTTAGATGGTGGTAGTTTCCAACCTCCATGTGCATAACACAGGACATATAGCTGATTTGCAATATCTTGATGTATTTGGGAATATTATCCCCAGCCTCTCTGTTTTCGAAAATCTACTGATTTCCTAGTAATTTTCTAGCAACAGATTGGAGACCACAACTTGCTGTCCTTGTATAGTATAAAAATGATGTCTAAAAAAACATTGCAAGAGCTAAAATCCTAGATAGAAAATATTATGTTCTTTTCTCTATTTACAATCAGGTATTGTTGGTGCAGAAATCTGTGAGAATGCTAGAGGTAACTGAATTTTGGAGGGCAAGGCCACCGACAGGACTTGTAAAACAAAGTTCCAACTGAAGGTGGGTGGCTCCGGCAGGATCCTTCAATACTCAAGTCAGTTCTCTAATCAACTAGAATGGAGTGCTCAAAAAATAGAGAAGCAGAGTAACAGGGAGGAAAAGAGAGCTTAGAGAAAAACGTATATAGAGATTTTCTTTTATAGACGGAGCGTGTAACAAATTGATGGTGACAGTTGTAACCATCTGGTAGTGGGCCGCTCAGGCCATGTGGAGTTTGTTACGGAAGATGAGTTATCGTTTGTCACGATTTGCAGGCAGCTGAGATTCATTTGTTAGAGTTCGAATGTAGGTTGAAGACTTCAGTATATGCAGTAAACTCATAACTGATCGAGATCCATTTGGGGACAATGCCAAGTGGCTTTAAGAGGTTCGGAAGCCTCCGGGGTCATGTGCAGGTAAGTGCCTCTTAAATTGAGATCTGAAGTATTGTACTTCATCCTTTGCGAAGCAGTTGTCATGAGTCAGTGATTTGATGAGGTTCTTCTGAATGGCTCTAACTAACAAGCGTAACATGGATTAAGTAAGTCGACGACTGGCTGGAAGAAGCTCGTCCTGAAATGTATTTGAATGAAAGAAAGCATGACTGAAAGAAGTGCGTCTGGAAGAAGTTCGCCTGGAAGAAACATGACTTAAGGAGCTTGGCTGGAAGGAGCATAACTTGAGGAGCTCATTCAGAAGGAGCGCGATTGAAAAAGTTCATCCGAAAGGAGCGCAACTGGAGGGAGTTTGTCCGAAAGGAGCACAATTAGGAGAGTTCGTCTGGAAGGAGCGCAATCGAAAAAAGTATGACTTGATGGGTTTGGTCGGAAGGGGCGTGTTGTCCACAATATGGGACTTCAACTATCTTCGAAACTCATCATCAATCAAGATCAGGAGGTCTGAATTATGGTCCTATCATTCATTCTAAGTTAAGAAGCAAGGTTAATTAAATAATAGTTCTCCTTTATTATTCAAGATCATCTGGCCAAGCTTCAATGTGCCTTCGACAAGTTCTATGGTATGGACTTGTTGTTGAGAGGATCGATGGATTATCAACAGCTAAGGATTTCGACGGGATTATTTTATCTCCAACACTTGTTCCCCTACTCTCGAATTTGAATTTCGAATGAAGGAAGTACAGAAAAGTCATTACAGTTGAAGTCCTTTTCTAGTTTTTCACTCTCGAAGGATGAAATCTTTTGGCTTTTCTGAATTAGCACCGAAGCTTCTTAATGGATGAAAGACTCGAAAAGACAAAATTCTCTTAAAAATTTGCCCAATGCGGAGCTCCATATACGGCATGATAAATGCCCTGTCAGGTGTCAAAAATGGGCACGATGGATGGGACATGCGGTGGGTCAAAAGTGGAGGACGATTTGCAATTATAACCACTTCAGGCTTCTCCCTATTATTTAAACTCTTCCTTCTTCTTTCGACTTCTCATCTCTGCCAGAGCCTTCCCTCTTCTTCTCTTTGCTCCTCATTTTCTCCGAACAACCTGCTATGATTTTTCGGCTATTGACGTCCTTCTTAGTTGTTTCCTGTCCTTTCAATCGTCTTCTTGTGCTCTTCACCTAACCTAGGTTAGTCTCTCATCCCTTTTTCCTTCGTTTTCCTATTTTTTTACTTACTTTTTGAGATCTTCCTTGGGTTTTCTAAGCGTGCTTCACTCTTTTTTTCCTCTGAGATTTCACTATCCTTTTTTTCTTGATTTTTAGAAAATTTTTGGTGTATGTTTGATCTGAAATATCTTCGGAAGCATCTCGATCTACCTGTTCTGGGAGCTCGGCCGATCTGGATTTTCAAGATCTCGACTCTAGGATAGAAGTCGAACTCGATGCAGCACCTCGTTCTACTTTCATACTTGAGACCATTCTCTGCTCCTTGCATCCCGACGACCTTTTCCTAGTAAGAATTCAATACGGGGTGCCTTCGGAGTATGAACTAAAGCTTTCCGGACCGAACAACCGAGCTTGTACTTCTTTCTGGGGTTGCTTCTATTGGTACATCGAAGCTTTCTAAGCTGCGCTTCGCCTACCGATCCCTCCTTTCATCTTGGCCCTTTTCTGCTTTTTGGAGATTTTTCTTGCTTCCATGGTCCTAAATTCTTTTAGATTCATCATAGATTTTCTCTCCTTCTGTATCTCGATCGAAGTTCGTTCGACTATCTCTTTGTTCCATAATTACTACACCTTCAAACACCATCCTACCATCAAGAATTGATGATATCTGTCCTCCAGGCTGGCAAGAAAGGGTTGCTTAAATGTGTCTCTTCTTCCATTCATAACTAAAAGGGGAAGTTCTTCTTTGTCTCATGCCCATCCCTTAGTTTAGGACTTTCTCCCTAGGGATGACTGAGGGATTTGGTTCGCCGAGCTCCGAGCTTGAAAAGGAACGATCTTGACTCTGTTGACAAGCTTAGGAATTACCGAGCTTCCCTCCTATCCCAACTTTTGAAAGACCAGACTCTATTCAATATGGGCCTAAGTCCTCTTAATCCTGCTGGTACATCTTTGCATTTCATAAATTTTCTTCTCGTACATTTTTTTTTTTATTGTGCCGCCTTCTTTATTGCAGAGATGGATGCTAAGATCGTTGAAATGCTCGCTAAGGGGCTTCAGTTACATAAAAAGAAAGGAAAGACATTCGGTAAAGTTTAAAAGAAGGCAAGGATCGATATCCCAAGCTCTACAGCATCGACCAATGCCACCGCTGCTCCCGAGGTCGCTGGTGGCATCGAGGTTGTTCCGACTGCTGAGGTTGGCATTGCTGATGGGGCCACAGCGCCTCCTACATCCTCGAGCCCTCTTGCTGAAGTTTAAGTTTCGGAGCTTCTTGCTAGAGGAGAAAAGAGAGAAAAAAGGAAAGAAAAAAAGAAGTCAGCCACCATCAAGATACGATGCAAAGCTCATCCTAGTAAGTCCGATGATGGTGACGAAGACTCGAAAGAAAATTTTTTTTACAATCGGGACATCATCAGAGATTTGATCGATAAGTTTGTCCTATCTGAGGTGGTAGACAAGATCGTCAACTTCGACTATGAGCAGCGCACTTGAAATTCCCTCGGGACCTTCCTTGAGGTAGTCATCTTATCTTTTTTCTCTTCTTTTTTCTTTTATGCACCTAACCCAATTTACTCCTTACAGTCAGATCACCAATTATTTGCCCATATCAAAATGGTGAACCGCTTGAGGTCGAAAGTGCTGAAGGTTCAGGAGGATTACCAAACCAAGGTCAGCCACCTCCAGGAGGAGAAAGCCGCCAAAGTCGACCGCCTCACAAAGGAGATGGCTGCCGAGGTTGGGGTTCTTTTGGAGGTGCTCAAGAAGGAAGAACAAACATCAATGGGGCTGAAGGCTCCTTTGGCCTTGGAAGAGGAGAGGAGGAAGAAGGTTGAAATCGAGATAGCCAAACTGAAGGAGCATGTTTCAAGATAGACCTCGAAGGCGAAGGCCCAGACAGTAGAGAAGTTCAAGGTCTCCTTTGAGATGGGGAACTTGAATGTCAAGTTCAGCCAGGAAGCCTTCATTAAGGAATTCGAATTCTGTGAGGATAAGATAGCTAACAAATTTTTTGAGCACGACCTCAGCTTTCTGGTCAAAGGAGCTCTCGATGAAGAGGCAGGATCATCTACTGCCGCGATTGACCTCCCCCTACCGAGCCTGCTATTGAAGAGCTAGGGGCGACTGATGCTGCATCAAACTCCTCGACTACTCCCCTAAAGGACTGAGACCTGCTATTTTATTTTTTTTCATTTATTTTTTTTTCTATACTTGAGAAATATTTTGATTAATGAAGATAAGTTTATTTTAAGTTTGTACCATGGTGTGCTTATTTTTTAAAATCTTTCTAGCGAAGATAATCACACTTCATCTCCTCCTACCGATGCCACACCGCTATCCAAAGGCCTTCCTCTAAGATCTGTCATTAAGAACCTAAAGAGAAAGGTACATCAAACTAAGAAAAAATTGAAGAAAGTAGAGGACGAGCTTCAAAAGTTAAAAAAATATTATTCGAAAGCCACAGTTGAAGTCACCCACCTTTGACAAGTTCAAAAAAAGAATGCCATGAATTATATCAATAAGAAGCACCATCTAATAGAGAAATTAAAATAAGTGAAGAAGCTCAGCAGTGATAAGGCATGAACCTTGATGGCCAAGGCAAGTTCTCTAAAAGTCGAGCTGAAGGCCGCATAAGAAAGAATTCAGGTACTTAAAAGAAGTTCGGCATGGTCCACCAATCGAGAAGAATATGACTGGGATTAGAAAAAGAAGTTTTTCAAACTTCAAAGTCAATTACAAATAGCTGAGAACTCTCATAATGAATATAGATGCGATTGGTGCAGTCAAATCGCTAACTTCAAGAAAAAGCTTTGAAGAGCTGATGACGAGATCGCTCAACTTCGACGATAATTATCCGAAGGGGCTCAAGCTAGCTTGAGCAAGAACTCGACAGAGGTCCTGTCCTTGCGGAGCTCTTTAGAGAGCTTGTCTACCTTATATGAAAATAGCCAAACAGAGTTACGAGAGTTGAAGGTGCAAATGGTCTATCAACAAGATGCCATGAAGGATGCAGAGACCGAGTCGGCTATACTAAGAAGAAAGCTGAGAGAAGTTGAAGATGACTTTCGAAGGCATAAGAAATTATTAAGTGAAAGATTAGCAGCTCAGCGGAAGCTCGAAGAAAAGGTTAAGGACTTGAAGTTATCTTTGGTATTGGCCGATGCTGGCAGTTCGAAGTCCGATTCTGAGTAGGACTTCTGCATCTTTTTTTCTTTTTTTTCTCTTCTCTCTTCTTTTTTTTAACTGATCCTATGGACCTTTTCATGTGCCGAACTTTTACTTCAATGAAATACTTCTTTTTTATTGCCTCATCTCAGTCATATGTTTTTATAGTTTTTTCACTTCCTTCTTTTTTAGTGTTCACGATTGTGGAGTTATCCTTCGATAATGGTTGTAGTTCGCCACAACATATATACCATTTGATTGTAGATGATGGTCCTTGGATAAATTTTTTCTGAATTTGTATAATTGGATCCTTGCATCTTTTATGCCTGGATGAGGTCCTCCTATTCCTGATGGGGTTGGCTTTTTTTTTTTGTTAAGGTGAGGTTCTCCTCTTGTTCCTAACAAGATCGTATTGGTGCAGAAAAGGATCATTAAAAGAGCCTCCTTCTTGTCCTCCTGTTAGGACGAGGTCCTCCTCCTATTCCAGATGGGGTTGGTCTTTATCTTTGTTAGGACGAGGTCCTCCTCCTATTCCTAACAAAATCATTGGGACATAAAAGGATCGTTGAAAGGATCTCTCTCCTTGTCCCCCTGTCGGAACGAGGTCCTCCTGTGATGGGGTTAGCCTATATCTTTGTTAGAACGAGGTCCTCTTTCTATCCCTAACAAAATCAATGGAGCACAAAAGGGCCGTTGAAAGGGCCTCTTTCCTTATTCCTCTGTCAAAACGAAGTCCTCCTCCTATTTCTGACAGGATTGGTCTTTATCTTTATTAGGACGAGATCCTCCTCTTGTCCCTAACAAAGTCATTAGGACATAAAAGGGCTATTGAAAGAGCCTCTCTCCTTATTTTTCTGTCAGGATAAGATTCTCCTCCTCTTCCTAATGGGGTTGGTCTTTATCTTTGTTAGAACGAGATCCTCCTCCTATTCTTAATAAAATCAATGGAGTACAAAAGGGCCATTTGAAAGAGTCTCTTTCCTTATTCTCCTGTCAAGATGAGGCTCTCCTCCTATTTCTGATGGGGTTGGTCTTTATCTTTGTTAGAACAAGATCCTCCTTCTATCCCTAACAAAGTCAATAGGGCATAAAAGAGCCGTTGAAAGGGCCTCTCCTCTTATCTTCCTGTTAAGATGAGGTCCTTCTCCTATTCCTGACGGGATTGGTCTTTACCTTTGTTAGGACGAGGTCCTCCTCCTATCCCTAATAAAGTCAATGGGGCATAAAAGAGCCGTTAAAAGGGCCTCTCTCCTTGTCCTTCTGTCAGGATGAGGTCCTCCTCCTATTTCTGATGGGATTAACCTTTATCTTTGTTAAAGGTCATCCTCTTGTCCCTAATAAAGTCAATGGGATATAAAAGGATCGTTAAAAGGACTTCTTCTCTTATCCTCCTATCAGGATGAGGTCCTCCTACTATTTTTGATAGGATTGGTCTTTATCTTTATTAGGATGAGGTCCTACTCCTGTCCTTAACAAAATCAATGGGGCACAAAAGGACTATTGAAAGGGCCTCTCTCCTTGTCCCTCTATCAGGATGAGGTCCTTCTCCTGTTCGTAACGAGGTTGGCCTTTACCTTTGTTAGAAATAGGATATCTCCTGTTAGTGTAGAAATTTGTGAGGATGCCAGAGGTAGCTAGAGTTGGAAGGATGAGGCCACCGATGGAACCTGCAAAACAAAGTTCAAACTGGAGGTGGGTGTCTCCGACAGAATCCTTCGACACTCAAGTCAGTTTTCTGGCCAATTGGAATTGAGTACTCAGAAAATAGAGAAGCAGAGTAATGGAGAGGAGAAGAGAGCTTAGAGAAAAATATATCTGAAAGATTTTTTTATAGACGGAGTGTGTAACAAACTGATGGTGACAGTCATAACCATCTGGTAGTGGGCCACTCAGGCCATGTGGAGTTTGCTATGGAAGATGAGTTATCATTTATCACGACTTGCAGACGGTTGAGATCCATTTGTTAGAATTCAGACATAGGTTAAAGACTTCATTATATGCAGTAAACTCGTAACTAGTCGAGATCCATTTGGGGGTAATGCCTAGTGGCTTTAAGGGGTTCGGAAGCCTCCGGAATCATGTGCAGGTAGATGCCTCTTAAATTGAGATCTGAAGTACTGTACTCCATCCTTCGCGAAGCAATTATCATGAGTCAGTGATTTGATGAGGTCCAATTGGATGGCTCTAACTGACAGGCGTAACATGGATTAAGTAAATCTACGACTAGCTGGAAGAAGCTCGTCCTAAAAAGTATTCGAATGGAAGAAAGCACGATTGAAAGGAGTGCATCCAGAAGGAGTCCGCCTAGGAGCATGACTTGAGGAGCTCGGCTGGAAGAAGCGTGACTTGAGGAGCTCGGTTAGAAGGAGCACGACTGGAAGAGTTCGTCCGGAAGGAGCGCAATTGGGAGGATTTCATCTGGAAGAAGCGCGATTGAGGAAGTTCGTCCGGAAGGAACACAACTGGAAGAAGTATGACTTGAGGGATTCGACTGGAAGGGGCGTGTTGTCCACAATATAGGACTTCAACTATCTTCGAAACTCATTATCAATCAAGGTCGGAAGGGTTGAACTTTGGTCATGTCATTTATTCTATGTTAAGAAGCAAGGTTAATTAAATAATAGTTTTTCTTTACTATTCAAGATCGTCTGGCCGAGCTTCAACATGCCTTCGACGAATTCCGCGGTATAGACTTGTTGTTGAGAGGATTGATAGATTTCTTCAGAATGGAGGTCGATAGCTAAGAACTTTGACGGAGTTATTTTACCCCCAACAAATATAATTAGAAAAATTCACTAAGTATATTGATCAGAAATGTCTTGTACTTCTATATGCATCAGTTGAAGTTCTCGAGTCCTCCCTTTTTTTATTTTTTCTTTAAAGGTGTGCTGGTGTCCAGTAAAAGTTAGCTTCAAGCATTTTGAATAAAAGCAGATCAAAGCAAGTGAAATTGCACCGAGTTCTGCTAGAGAAACTTGAACAAAATAATCCCCAACTGCAACAGAATTTTGAGGCAGAAAGCAATAAGATTAACAGGAATGGAATTGCCATCGGCACATCTCTCTCCATCAAAGCACCATGACATCAAACACATGAACCAGAAAAAAGTTAACTATCGTTAGTGATATTTTATTCCTCAATTATTAAGGTTTGTTGTAGGCCTACTAGAATTATAGATTCCAGCAAGCCGAAAAACAAACTTCGAAGCTTTATAATGGTTGCACATATTCATGTAACCTTAGCATCTTTTGGATTATATGAAATGTTTGTTTTAGTTTAGAACTTTAGAATTTCCTGTGAGCAAGGTGGATTGTTCCTATGCTGATGAGCACAAGGAAATTGTCTATTGGACATGGACTTCCAAGTTGAGAGTCATCTGTGCAATCTTAGGGATGTGCATTGGCTTGTGCTCTTGCTATGTTTTGATACTTATCTATTGCCAAGTATTGTTGGGTCGCTACGAAAATTTGTTTCTGTGCCTCGTTTATTGCCATCAAGTCTGTAACTTGTTTGAGCGTGTCTTACATCAGATCATCTCCTTTATGTTCTATCGATGTGTTGCAGCCAATCCTCTAATGTGCCTATTGCCGATCAAGATCACCTGTAAAAAAAAGTCCACACTGACCAGAATATTTTTCGGTGAGGACCCTCCAATGCCTAAGTCAGTAGAGGATTGGTGAACAGGATATAAGAATTAATATAGGCAAAGTTTCAGCCTAGAATTCTCTTACCAAAATACTTGATTTACCTTTTTTTTATACGAGAATGCAGTAGTAACCGTCTATAATGATCAGAAGTCGTGGGATCCTATTTATTCTAGTATTAAATGAGCAGTTAATGCTCATGTAATCATGGACGAATACATTATGCGTGTCCTGCAGCATGAATGTGGGTCATGCCGACCATGTGTCGGTTGTGCCGACCATGTGTCGGCATTCGATTGACTATTAGTGCTTGGAATCGTTTTGTTTGGAGAGTTGATCAATAGTTTAAAGTCGGTGAGTTGATTAACCATCGGTTGAAGAAAACCCGATCGATCATCATCTGGAAAGAGTTGATTATTTGTCAGTCAGCCAGTTAGTCGATCAACGGTTGGTTGGCTGATTGGCAGTCGATCAGTAATGAGTCGGTGATGATGATTATTAACTGGTGCAGCCGATCGTCGATCGTCGTATAGATATCGGATCCATTATGCCCAACAGTTGGCCCCCACTCTTGAGTTTAAAATGAAGAAGGGCACGTGATCTTCCACGTGGCCTGATATTTTGAACGATGAGAGTACTAATCTGAGAGTTGCCTTTCTTTCAGCATTAATTATTGTTCCATGAGTCAAGACCATTTCGATGATCGTGCAGCAATTATTAGCACGTCTAACAAGAAAGGTTTAGCCATTTTATCGTTTCGACGATCATGCAGTCATTATTAACACAATCCTGCCAAAAGGTTGACTTGACAATCTGGTTGTTTTGATTTCGGCCCAACCCAACATTACCACATGTCAGGCTGTCACTAGCTTCTAGCTGTTCTCATGGATCGTGATGTCGTGGCATGATCTAATTGGAGGTGCATCGAAAGGTCCGAAGATCAGTCGGTCCTGGAGCTACCAGGTGTCAACAATCTATGTGACCTTATTTCTACTAGAATGATCTTGGCCGTCGGTGAGTTCTCTATATATATAGAACCACTGTTACTCTACTTGGGTCTTTTTTTTTACCGTGACTTTGATTTTTGCTGATGCTTTGGGGTTTCCAAGTCCTCCTTCCGCTCTTATTGTTCTTCTAAGTCTTCCTTCAATCTTTCATGTTAGATTTCATCTTCTTTATCATCTTCTTAGGATTTTCATTAGCCTTTACAATGGCTAGTAGAGGTAGAACAGTAGAAAATAGTGGTCGGTCATCTGGTTCAGCAGTCGTCTTCTATTCCGGTCCAGCAGTGGAGGTTTTTTCGCTGTCGAGCTCTATCGTCGATTGGCTCTGAAAATAGTACCAAGTCTCGAAGCAATTTCAATTTTTCATCTTTGGTTCGAAAGGTCGAGTGTCTTCTCCACCATTCAGTTAGGCGATATTTTATGTAGAAAATCTTAGGTCGGGCCTCCGATTCTCAATCTCGGAGTTCATTCGGAACATCCTGGATTATTATCGGATTTGTCCGGTGCAACTTGCACCGAATTCTATTCGACTTTTAGTTTGCTTTGCTCTTTTGTGTCATTCCATCCCGAGCACTCCTCGGTTGTCTCTTTTTTGTCCTTTTTTTCACCCTTCATCCTCATCCGAAAGTCGATGGCCGATGGATGTTCAACCTGAGAAGAGGTCTGTCGTTCATTTCTAATCTTCCATCAGCTATCCACGATTGGAAGACCCAGTTTTTCTTTGTATCTTCCACTCTTCCTTGGGGCTTTTCTTTCATTTGGGGGACTCCAAATACAAGTCCCAATGACAATAATCGAGTCGATGCTGCCGATTGGGAGGACTTTCTTAAATTAAAAGACATCAAAGTTCCGACACAGAAGGAGCTATTAATCGACCATGCTTTGTATGAAGCTGGACTTGGTCTGGCGCCGACTGCTAGTATAGTCCATCATGGTTGTTTTGGATTTTTATTTTTATTTGACATTCAATTTCTAATTATTTGTTTGTTTTTGTTGGCAGCTATGCATCCTGCAATTGCACTTTCGATGACTGACATTCGTCGATACATGGGTCCCGATAAGTGAAAGTCAGCTCCCGATGAAAGGTCGTCGAGGGCGTTGAAGAAAAAGAAACTCGACATCCCATCGATGGCCACTCAATCGATTGATGCGACGTTGGCTCCTGTCAAGCGGACCGATGCTATGTCGGCTGTTCCTGGAGATACAATCATTGTGCTAGTCGCCCCAACTGCAGTTCAATCGAAACCAGTCGAAGCTCCTTCAGCTGTCGAAGAATCAGATGATGACATGGTCATCATAGAGGTGCCATCGATGCCATCCGAGCCGGTGATATCTTGGGCACCGTCCATGCTTGAGGTTGGATTTGAGGTGCTGTGATCAATGTCGTCTCAAATGCCATAGACACCCGAATGGATGTCTGATCCATTTGAGCGACCGGCAAATCAACGGCAAGGGAAGACTCCTGCATCTTCTACTACAAGTGAGACTCCGAGTGGATCGACGGAGTCCATCAACATTTTGATTCTGATCAATGAGTCAGCACTGATGAATCCAATGCCGGCAAAGCTATTGGTTGAAGTGATGTTTCTTCTGTTGATAAGTAGTCTCAAAAAAGTCAGATGATAGCCGAAATATTTTCGTCCTTTTATACTTCTCTTATTAGGGTAAGTCAGTATTCTTCTCTTTTTCCTTATCGTTTTTATTTTCATGTGCTTGTTCTTTTTCCCTTTTTCTATTTTAGGTGGCTCATGATGTATCGGCATTAGAAAAGTTAATGCGTGACATTACCAACATACGTCATGGGTAGAGCGACAAAGTAAAAGCGGTGATAGCCGAGAAGAATGTTTCTCTTCAACGTCTCCAAGCCGCTACCAATCGAGAGAAGAAAGCAATTGAGCAGGAGAAGAAACAAATAGAAGAAATCTCTTAGTTGAAGGCCGATTTAGAGTCGGCACGCACCGACTTAGAGTCAACAAACTCAAATTTGGAAGCAGCACGCTCTGAACTTTTGTTGGTTTGTGCTGAATCAAAGTTGGCACGTTTTGAGTTGGAGTCGGCCCATGCCGAATTGGAAACGATCGATTGGATCATCGAGACTCAAGAGTCTCAGATCCGAAGGAGGAGGTGTGAGGCCAGTCAGCTTTGGAAGGAGCATGATGGTTATGCCCGTGAGTTGGTGGAGGAGCAGAGAAAGCTACAATCTTCCAAAGCAGAAGTAGCATCGACCTGCAAAGTTTTGAGTCGGGCGAAGGAGCAAGGGGTTGAAGAATTCCAAAGTTTGAAAAACTTTAAGAATGAGCTCCTTGCAAACAGTCGTCTCACCTACATAACTAGATATGAAGATGGCAGAGATGCAGTCAGTAAGATATATCTGGACGTAGATTTGAGCCGCATCGTTATTCTCGACTTTGATGGAGAAGAAGGATCCGATGATGGTCGTGAATTAGATGAGGCTGCCCCGACCGAGACTATTTTGATTGAAGAAGCATCGATCGAAGAAGCTCAGATCGAAGAGGCTCCGACTAGAGAGGCTTCAACCATTGCTGAACCTTCTGCTGCCTCTGAAGAAGTTGCTTTAGATCCACCTCCAACTTTAGAAGAATTGGCGTCAACGATGGCCATCATCGACGCCATTGCTGTAGAGGATTCCGATCATTGATCGGACTTTATGTATCTTTTGTTTTTATCTCTTCTTGTTAGGTAAGATTTGACTTTTGTAATTTAGCTTCAGCCAAAACTTGTACAAGCTTCCAATATGAATGAGTATGAAAAAGTTCTCCAAGTCTTCTTGCTTTCACTTTGTACTTTTGTTTTGAAAATTTTCTAAGTACTTTTTAGTTTATTACCGAATGTTGAGATCATATAGTCGTCGAGTATAGCATCTGATCGAATATCAATCAGCTAGAGTTTAGGCATGAAGTTTTTTTTTTATTTGATAAACAGGGATAAGTTGAATATCCATCGACTGACCGTAGTCAAGTCGATATACTTTCCATCAAGTGGGCATAAGATTTCGCTCAACTATGGTTGAGTCGGTGATAAACGGGAGTAAGCCAAATATCCTTCGACTGACTAGAGTCAAGTCAGTATTTTTTTCATTATATGCGCATTAAATTCCGCTTAACTTTAATTGAGTCGGCATAGTGTTCCATTTAGCCATAGCTAAATCGATATGATATTGAGTCGTCCGATCATCGATCACTGTCGATGTATTTCTAATCTTTAGTCAGCAAATTATAGAAAGTTAGCTAATTTTAGTTGAAAGTTGAATCCAAATCATTTCATTTCATTAAAATACTTGGACAATTTTTACTGATAATATATTTTTAAATTATCCACATTTCATGTTCGTGGAATAATCGCTTCATTGAGAGTTTTGAGTCGGTATACGCTCGGACAAAGCATTTCAATCACTCGATAAGGTCCTTTCCAATTTGGAGATAGTTTTTCTTGATTCAAAGATTTTGAGATTTCAGCTTTTCTCAGGACTAAGTCTCCAAGAAAGAATACTTCGGTTTGACCTTTGCATTGTAGCATCGGGCGACTTTCTATCAGTATGCAGCCATGCGAATTTGAGCATCTTGCTGAAATTCAGGAAATAAGTCTAAGTCGACTTTTCATGATTTGGAGCTGCTTGGTTCAGCATAATGTTCGACTCTCATTGATGGCAAGCTGACTTCCACTGGGATTACCGCTTCGGTTCCATATGCTAGGTTGAACGGTGATTCTCCCATTGGAATACGGGGGGTTGTTCGGTATGCCTACAGGATTGAATATAGTTCTTCCACCCAAAGGCTCTTTGTTTCATTCAGTCATGTTTTGATTCCATGTAAGATTGTTCAATTCATAACTTCCGCTTCATCATTGGATTTAGGGTGGCCAACAGATATCAGTTTGTGTGTGATATGAAACTTCACATAAAAATTTTTAAAGTTTTGATTGTCAAACTATCGATCATTGTCAGTGATGATTGTATGCGGCAATCTGAATCGGTATATAATTGATTTCTGAATAAAGTCTTTCATTTTGCTCTCGATGATCTGTGCTAAGGGTTCGGTTTCTATCATTTGGTGAAGTAATCCACTACGATCATCAAAAATTTTCTTTGGCCAGACACCGGAGGGAAAAGACCAAGAATGTCCATATCCTATTGTGCGAATAGCCATGGTGCAACTATGGATGTCGGTTGGCTCATCAGTTGATGTTGGATGTTAGCGTACTTCTGACATAGGTCGCACTTTCGAACAAGATCGGCTACATCTTTCTTCATGATCGGCCAATAATATCCTTGTCGCAGCACTTTGTAGGCCAATGACTTGCTCTCCAAGTGATTTTCATAAATTTCTTCATAAACTTCTCGAAAGGCATAGTCGGCATCAGTTGGTCCTAGATGTTTGAGCAAAGAAAGTGAAAATGACCTTTTGTATAAATGCCCATTCATTAGGATGTATTGAGAAGCAGACCATCAGAGATGCTTGGCCTTCAAAGGATCATCGGGCAAAGTTCCATTGGTTAAATATTTAATGATCGGATCCATTCAGCTGGGTTCATCATTTATTTACAAAATCTCTTCGACTTTGTCGATACTCGATTGTTCAAGATATTCGATATATGTTCGATCGAGTAAATTGAAAGAAGTTGTCGCAAGTCGAGAGAATGCGTTGGTTCGAGCATTTTCCATTCTTAGAATATATGAAATCTCAAAATGTTCGAATGTAGAAATGAGATCTTTTGCCTTCTGAAGGTATTTCACCATAGTTGGGCCTCGGACTTCGTATTCATCCTTGACGTATTCGGTTATCAATTGTGAGTCAGTAAATACTTTTAGATTGTTCACATCGAGTTCTTTAGCAATCTTCAAGCTGGCAAGCAATGCTTTATATTCGGCTTGATTATTAGATGCTTTAAAATTAAACTGATGGGCATATTCAACAACAGTCCCTTCGAAATTGATGAGAATGAGATCGGCTTCACTTTTTTGGGCATTGGATGTTCCATCTACGTGAAGTATCCATGTCGAATCACAGTCGATCTCAGATCCTTCTTTTATTTTTGATTTATCATTGACTTCTTGTGTTGGCTTGTCATCGGTTGCAGTACATTCAATGATAAAGTCAACTAACACCTGTGCCTTCATTGATGGTTGCGGACGATATTGAATGTCAAATTCACTTAGTTTGATCGTCCATTTCACCATTCTACTCGAAGTATTCGATCGGTGTAGGATCGTCTTCAGTGGTTGATCGGTTAGTACTACGACCAAATAGGTTTGGAAGTATGGTCGAATCATTGCGATGAGATGATCAAGGTATAGATCAACTTCTCTACCCTCGAATATCGGACTTCGATGTTATGAAGCACTTTACTAGTATAGTAAATCGATCATTGAATTTGGTATTCATCTTCTCGGACAAGGACCAAACTTATTGCTTCTACCGACATAGCGATGTAGAGATACAATATTTCTTCCACTTCAGGTTTTGCAAGCAGTGGCAGGAACATCAGATAGTTTTTCAAGTCTTCGAAGAACTGTCGGCATTTATTCGACCATGACAGTTTCTTTGTTTGTTGTAAAGTCTTGAAGAAAGATAGACATCTCTCAACTGACTTTGAAACGAATCGACTGAGTGCTACAATTCTATCATTCAACTGTTGTATCTTTTTTTTGGAAGTCGAGTGCTTAATGTCGATAATAGCCTTTATTTTTTTCTGGATTAGCTTCGATCCTACATTGTGTTTGGAAGTCGAGTGCTTAACGTCGATAATAGCCTTTATTTTTTTCTGGATTAGCTTCGATCCTACATTGTGATACAAGAAATCTCAAAAACTTTTTGGTAGTTGTGCCGAAAGCATACTTAGT
Organism: Cocos nucifera; assembly: GCA_006176705.1. Classification (NCBI taxonomy): domain Eukaryota; kingdom Viridiplantae; phylum Streptophyta; class Magnoliopsida; order Arecales; family Arecaceae; genus Cocos; species Cocos nucifera. Next base: position 286,208 of record QRFJ01000151.1, read on the forward strand.
CAGATTTAATTTCATCCAATGTCGTCGAAGTATGTCAAAGGCTTCTTCTAAATCTCGAATATGATCACTGGCTAAGGTACTTTTCACCAACATGTCGTCGACATAAACTTTCATGTTTCGTCCGATTTGATCTTTGAATATCTTGTTGATTAGTCATTGATAAGTTGCTCTGGCATTCTTCAAACCAAATGGCATTACTTTATAGCAATAGATGCCTTTCTTGATTACGAAGGCTGTGTGTTCTTTATCTTTTGGCACCATTCAGATCTAATTATATCCTACAAAGATGTCCATGAAGATTAAAAGTCGGTATCCCGACGTTGCATCAACTAACTGATCGATCTTCGATAAAGAAAAGCTATCCTTCAGACAAGCTTCATTCAAGTCGGTGTAGTCGATGCAAATTCACCATTTTTCATTAATTTTTTTCACCATCACAACATTGGCAAGCCAGTCGAGATAATGTGCTTTTCTGATGAAGTCAGCAGTAAGGAGTTTATCTACCTCTTCACCAATGGCTTTTTGTCTTTTCAAGATGAAAGGTCATTTTTTTTGTCTTATCGGCTTAAACTTTGGATCGATATTTAATCGATGAGTTATGATTTCTGAAGGAATGCCCAGCATGTCGGTTGCTGACCAGGCAAATATGTTGCAATTCTCTCTTAGTAGATTTATTATTTGATTCCATTCTTGACTGAATAGTCGAGATTCGATCAAGACCATTTTTATTGGATCTGCTTCTTGTAAGGGGATCGGTATTAATTATTTTGCTGGTTCCCCTCTTTCTTCATTTTTTTTCTGATCTAGTTTATCGATCATCAGAGGATCTTTTGATTTTGCTCCATCGGTGGAGATCATGAAGCAACGTCATGCTAATTATTGATCTCCATGCATTTCACCAACTCCTTGTCGGGTAAGAAATCAGACTAGTAGATGGAAGGTCTACACCATCGCTTTTAGTGCATTAAGTGCGGGTCATCCGAGTATAGCATTATAAGCTAAAGAAATCTGGACAACCATAAAAATAGCGAGGATGGTGCTTTATCGTGGTTCGGTCTCTATAGTGAGGGGGAGAGCAATTTCTTCTTCCACGTTGATCGCATCTTTAGTGAAATCAACTAAAGATGTCAAGATCTTTCTAAGTCGATTAGTCAATAGTCGTATTTAGAAGAAAGTCGAGTAGAAAAGTACATCAATCAAACTTTCATTATCTATAAGAATTTTTTTTATATCATAATTTGCTATCATTGCCAACACAACGATAGCATCATCATGGGGAGTTTGAATTTTTCTTACATCATCATCCAAAAAAAAAATAAAATCCTTACGACGTTTCTTGGTCGATTCTTCTTTGAAAGTTGCCCTCCCATCCCTCGATCATCTGGAAATCATGTTGTGACTCCTGCCATTGGCCGATTATCGGTCTATCGATCGGTAGGAGCAGGAGCTAGGGGATTGCGTTGATATTTGTTGAGAAAGCCTCGATGAATTAGGACCCCAATTTCATCCCTGAGCTAGATGCACTGTTCGGTATCGTGACCATGACCACGATGGAATTGATAATACTTTCTTCGATCATGGCTCCTTGGTAGTACTTTCATCTGTGGGGGGTGTTGGAGGTACTCTGCTCTCTCGATTTCTATCAGTATTTATACTCAAGGAGCAATCAACAAAGTGTAGGAGTCATACTTGTTGTTGAATTTGTTTGGCCTTGGACTCTGTTGGGGTGGCGAAGCTCGTTTATTAGTCGGCTGCCGACTTGGTTCAACAAGAGCTCCATCTTTCTTTTGTTTCTTCTTTTGACTTTTTTCTTGTGCTTGACACTGGTCAGAAGCACCTTCATCCATATGGATATGCTTGTATGTGCATTCCAGAAATTCAGCATAGGTTTGAGGATGGTTTTTATTTAGGAAATAGATGAATCAAGATGCCCTCAAACCTCTCTTCATGGCTGACACGGCCATGTCTTCGGTTCTTCACCTCAAGTGTGGCAACATTGAAATGCGCCATAAAACTCTTCAATGTCTCTCCTTCATCTTCAACGATGGAGAAGAGATTGTTGGATGTTCACGGTATCTTTCGATTGGTGCTGAAGTGGGCCACGAACGAGTCTTCAAGCTACTCTAGAAAATGGATGCTTTCCAGCGTAGCCCAGAATACCAGGCTCGAGCAGCTTTCTGAAAGATTGTCGAAAAATATTTACAGAAGAGGGTGTTGGAGGTTCCTTGGATCATCATGAGAGTTTTGAAACTCTCCAAATGATCAGTCGGATCAATAGAGCCATCGTATGGCTCAATCTACGGCATTTTGAATCGAGAGGGAATCGGTTCATTTATTATTTATTGGAAAAACAAGGGGGTGTGTGAATATTGAGATCGCTGGGATTCCTTCGATTACTCATTTTCAGTCAGGCAAGTTGGCGGTCGATTTTCTTGAACTTGCATTCATGGTTGTTGAGCTGCTGGAGCTGCGAGAAACTAGGGATGGAATCCCCTAAAGAAGTAGATGATGGAGACGTCGATGGTAGATGTTGTCTCTTTTTCTTATAAACATGCATCAAGGGAAAGGAGAGGTCGACCATCGAGAGTGGCGGATGGCACGGTGTGATTGCCGCAATGGTAATGTTTCGAAACGACAAGAATGTCGAGTCGATAGCCTTTCTAGCGAAGGAGATGGGGATCGTCGTGGGGAGCGACGACTGTGCCTTGATGGCACTATTTGTGTCGGTGGTTGTTCCACCACTGATTGTTATTGTTGCTGGAAGCTATGCACTGCCTCCATCAAAATCTTCATTTACTGTATTAGCATAGCAAGTTGTTGAATTTGGATGTCCGTCGAAATAGTCGGATGTGGAACGCTGGGCTCCACCATTAAAGGTGGAGAAAAGTGATCTTCCCGATGAGAAGACTGCCTAGTAGAGCCGATAGAATGCTGGGCTCGCATTTTCGGCATTTTTGTTAGAGCAATTTGTTTCTCTTCTTTCCCCCTATCTGGTGCGCCGATCTGTTGCGGCCAATCCTTTAGTGCACTTGTTGCCAATCAATATCGCCTGTAAAAAAAAATCCATACTGATCGAAATATTTTTTAGTGAGGACCCTCCGATACCTAAGTCAATGGAAGATTGGTGAACAAGATATAAGAATTAATATAGACGGAGTTTCAACCTAAAATTCTCTTACCAAAATACTTAATTTACCTCCTTTTTATAGGGAAATGCGGTAGTAACCGTCTATAACAGTTAGAAGTCGTGGGGTCTAGTTTATTCCAGTATTAAGTGAGCAATTAATACTCATGTAATCATAGAGAAATCCATTACGCGCATCATGCGGCATGAATGTGGGTCATGCCGACCATGTATCGGTTGTGCCGACCATATGTCGACATTCGATTGACTATCAGCGCTTGGAGTCGTTTTGTTTGGAGAGTCAATCGATGGTTTAAAGTCAGTGAGTCGATTAACCATCGATTGAAGAAAATCCGATCGATCGTCATCTGAAAAGAGCTAACTATTTGTCAGTCAGCCAGTTAGTCGATCGACAGTTGGTCGATTGATTGGCAGTCGATCAGTGATGAGTTGGTGACGATGATTATTAACTGGCACGGCCGACCATCGATCGTCGTATGGATATCAAATCCATTATGCCCAACACTATGAAAAAGTAATCATAGAGGAAAAACATGAAAAATATAATAATATAACACAACACAAAAGAAGAAAAGAAAAAATTATAATTAGCAAAAAAAAAAACAACCTAAAACATCAAGATTTAGAGTTTTCATGCACATTAATGATTCCCAATATCATCATCTACACACAAAGGACAAGAAGGTATAGTGAAAAAATATGAATAAAAGACCATGGAATACTAGCTCATTGAGTCATCCTACGTTATTCGGGGGGTATCTCCATCCCCATTTGGTCAGAAGAACTAAGAAACTGATTTTTAAGGGACAATCTTTGACACCAAGACCTTCCTCTTTTTCTAGACAAACTCTTTTCCAATTTACCTTGGAGGAGATGCTATTTGATGATGCTTGATTTTTTCAAAGGAATGCTCTTGGCACTTGCCAGTCCTCTTAATCACCCAATTTGACAATTGAAACAGAGATAGAAAATAAAGTAGACTTGTAGAGAGAACTGAGTCGACAAGAGCGAGTCCACGATTAAATTAGAGAAGCTTGCTTTTCTAAGCGGACATATTCTATTCAATTTTCGCAAGGGCATATTCGGAACACTGAACAAAATTCAAATTTTGGCCCAGTATATAAATTGCGTCCCCTTCGTCCCCCCACCGACCGAGAACTCCACTTCCCTCCTTTTTGTCAATAACGTAACCAGAAGACGATCCATTTCCGATCTGAGACCAATCTAGGGTTCCAAAAACTACCGATCTCTTCCAAAAATATCCGAGAACGGATCGAGGATTAGGGTTTCTAGCGATCCAGATCTCGCTCCGAGGATCAGATGAAGCTAAAGATCAACAAGGCCTGCGATCTCAGCTCCATCTCCGTGCTTCCTCCTAGGTTTCGGTCCTTCTCCTTCTGATCCCAATTTTGATCCTTTCTCTCTTAATCTCCCATTATTCTGTTGATGGATTCCTTCGTTGGATTTATTTGCAGATCGAAGGGAATGAGCTCTGGAGCGGATGGATCGGGGGTGGGGAGGAGCCAGGGGTCTCAGCACCGATCCCAATCTCAGCAGTCGTTTTCCCAAGGGCCGTCTCTCTCCCAGCTCTCTCAGAGCTCTCTGGAAGAGTCTCTGATGATCGATCAGGTGTAGAGTTTGATTTCTTCTTGACGTCATATCTTACTGTACATCAAAATGTTAGCTCCAAATGCTGTCTTTCTCTCTTCGTTTCTCTGTGGTTGAACGAGAGTTTTCGATATTTTTGCGAATCACTTGTTTCTGGGAGAGTTTTTGCGATTTTAGAGGTGATAGACCTGCGTACGTGGTCTGTGTGTTCTTCTCTGTTCTCTTTATCGTCCCTTTTAGAATGCCGTTTTAGGTTGGAATTATTGGGATTGGGTATTTTTTTGTTATAGTGGAGGAGACGTCCGCTTTCCACTTCTGCCCTAAGAAGGCAAAGTAAGATTTAATCTCAGTTCTTCCATCTAAAATATCTGGAGAAATCTGAGCTGCCTGTTTTCCCTCTAGTAGTTCCAAGTTTTGGACTTTTATTGTAAGTCCAGGACCAAATATGGAAGTCTTAACGGTGGATTGACTACTAAATTCCTAACTGTTAGGGGCCATTAGCCCCAACCTTTTGAATTAAGGTGCATCACCATGGTCCCTCAATAAAGTCCAGGAAGATAGTTATTTATGTATATTTGAGGCATATTCTGTGCATGTTTGCTGCATTAACTTTATATGGTGGGTTCCATATAGGGATGGCAACAAAACCCAAACTCGCGAGTTTCCAACCCAATCAGGTAATCAACATGTTAACTGGGTTTGGGTGGGGTTTGGATAAAACCTGAGTGCTTAACTTTGGGTTCGGGCCGGGACTGGGTAGTTATGCACCTGACCTGAACCCGACCCAAACTATTATAGTATTGTAAAATATATATATTATATTAAATATATTTTATCAGTTACTATCCACTAGTTGGTAAACCCTCTTATTCATTCATTCCCCCGTTTCTCCCATTCCCTTATTCTCTTGTTGTTGAATGTCTTGGTTCATTAAATTTATATTGCATTTAAATTTTATTTTGATTGAATATAGAACTAAGTATTATTGAACTAAGCATTGTTGAATTTTATTTGCTTAAGATAATTTGAATTTTATTTTAATTAAATATGCAACTAAATGTTGTTGAATTTTATTTGTTTAAGGCATATATGATTTATGGAATGATGATATGGCTTTAGAGTTGACACAAATGAAAAAAAATACTCAATATAACTCAATTGGGTTCTAGCCGGATAAACCCGAATTACCCAATACCCGATTGAGATGGGTTTGGGCAAAAAAAACCTAGTTCCGATAGTGTTTGGGCTGGGTTTGGGTAGTTGGGTTTGGGTTTGGGTAGCTAGAAATCCATCCCAAACCCGGCCCAATGCCATCCCTAGTTCCATAATGGTGCTTCATATTTCAGTGCATTTGCTTGCTAACAGCCTCAGTCCTAAAATGGTTACTGTTATTCTTCAATTAATGAAACCAGAGTACCTACAGATCAACGAATCCTTCTAGATTATGTGAAAATATTTAGAAGATAGCATTGACATCAATTTATTTGTCAAAATGCAGAAAATTTAATGGTGACTATGCGGTTTCCACTTCAAATTATAAGACAATGAGACCATGCTATTGATGGATTTACTGTGGAGGAAGTTTTAAGATTGATTTTATGATGTCTATAACTGTAAGGCTGGATCACACCTAAATTGTGCAAATGACATATGAGGTGAATCAAGTCGGACATTACAGGAATATTATTGAAGAATTTACGTATGACAAGCTGAAGTGGATCCCACATGATGATCAGTTTGCTATGATTGGTTTAGTGTAAGACACCATATAGAAGGGACGTTAGCTTTTAGATGCAAATCTATGCAGCCCATCTGCCTAATATGATTAGGTAGAAGTTTATTTCTCATACTCAATTCTTGTAGCTGAAATTACTAGTCTCCAAGGTGGATTTTGTTCCTAAAGTGGACTAACAGATAACCTTTAAGAAAATTATCATAGCCATTCTTAAACCAGATCTGTGGTGCAATGGTAGTGCATCTGACTCCAGATCAGAAGGTTGCATGTTTGATCCATGTCGGGTTCAATCCTGAAACCTCATCTTTTTTTTTTCTTTTTTGGGAAAAATTCTAGATCTAAAAAGTTTCTGATTTTCTGAAATTTCCAGATATAAAGAAATTTGATCTTGCCATAAGATGATAAAATCATGTTCCTTTGAACTGCTGCATTTTTTTAATAAAAAAAAATCAAGATCTGAAAAAGTTGGATCATGCCATAAGATGATAGGATCATTTTCCTTTGAACTGCCACATTTTTTCAAAAAGTTCTAGATGTAAAAAAAGTTTGATCATGCCTCAAGGTGATAAAATCATTTTATTTTTCAAACAAATTCCAGATCTGACAAAGTATGATCATGACATCAGATGATAAAATCATAGGTTAAACAATCAACTAATTAATGATTTTCTTTGCTTCAAATAATAGCCTCTAATTCCTCTTTTCTTGCTGGTTTGACTTAACAGTAACATAGCTCGAAGCTTACAGCTTATTGGTCCCATTTCTTTCTTTCCTTCCTTAATTTTTTGAAATCTCCTTTTGATTTCTTGTCTGTCGCTTTGGCTCTCAAGAAAAGGATAATTCATCAAAGAGGACCTCTTTTGATCCCACAACCATGATTTTTCTATTTTTTTGAAAAATTCTAGATTTAAAAGGTTTTCTATCTTCTAAAAACTCTAGGTCTGAAAAGTTTGATCATGCCATAAGATGATGAAATCATTTAACTTTGAACTACCACATTTTTCATTTTTTGTAAAATTTCAGATATATAAAAGTTTAACCATGCCATAGAATGATGAAATCATTTTATTTTTTAAACAAGTTCCAGATCTGAAAAATTTTGAACATGCCATCAGATGATAAATCATAGGTTAAACAATCAGTTAATTAATGATTTTCTTTGCTTCAAATTATAGCCTGTAATCCCTCTTTTGCTGGTTTGGCATGACAGTCATATAGCTCGCAGCTTACAGCTAATTGGTCACATTTGTTTCTTCTATGGTTTTCAAATCTCCTTCTAATTTTCTGTTGCTCTAGAGGTTTGGCTCTCAAGAAAAGGATAATTCATCAAAGAGGGTTTCATTTGCTCCAAACAAATCAGCACGAGGAGAATCTCAGTTGCAGCTGTCAAGAGCATCCAACAATGTCTTGCGGCATTGGAACTCATGCTCTGTTCCAGATAATAGATGTAAGTCCTAATCAGTTAGGTCCACTAACTGAAATTAAATGCATAACTGGTAAAATTTGATCAATGATAAATTTGAATTTATGACTTAAGTATAATCTTTACTGTGCTGCTTCACTCACTATAATAATATAATTGAATATACCTTTTGGGCTTCAACATTCAAAAAGGAAAATAAAAACATTTTTCTTTAGTGTGGTGAAAGGAAAACTTCGTTCTGAGATTTTAGGTGCATATGACAGAAATATATCACAGGAATATACCAATTCTAATTTTCTGAACAGGTCAGATTAGCGACGAACTTGAACACAGTATTCGACTGATGGAAGGTTCAATAAATAGGCTGGGGATGGTGTTGGACTCGGTTCAGGGTGACGTTATGCAAGTAAATAGAGCTGTGAAAGAAGTCTCACTGGAAAGTAAGTGTTAGTACTGCACTAATCTACATATAGAAACAGATTATTGTGTTAAATCAAGTTTTTCTGTCTTGATAATATTGGGGTAGATTTACTAGCGCAATTCTTTTTCCTGCATCTAATTATCTACAAAGAGGACAGAATATTTTGGCATGCTATTGTGAGTGCTAGTTCTTGATAGGGTGCTTCAAAGCTCTAACTAATAACTTGTTTGTTAAAATGGCATTCATATTCAGTGGAGGGAATACGGCAAAAGATTTTTCTTCTTGACAGTTCGGTGCAGCAAATGGTAAGAAAACAGATATTGAGCATGTTGTATTCTGTTTTAAACTTCTTTAGCATTGCCATATATTAATCAATAGCAATGAACTTTGCCAACAGCTCAAGAGGGAAGATGATATCAAGGCTTTCCTTGATGAAAGCCTCATGTCCATTGCTGACAAATTAGTCAAGACATCTAGCTCTGACAAATTAAATGAGATTGCCTCAGCTTTTTCAGCTGTACCAGAGAAGATTGAAGCACATTTACTGAAACTACGAGAAGTTTGTAGGATCTTTACCAATGAGATGGAGGTAAGCATAGCATGTTTCTTTTGCCATCCGTATACTTCATTTATTTCTATTCAATTCAATTATTGTGTTGCTTGTTTCCTTATTCAAAAGATAAGGTGCATTGCAGTTATTCCATTTCCCTGGGATATGATGTATGGAAGCTAGCTTATTCATCTCTGCAGGGATGTATAGTCTGGTTCCCTAATTCTTTCTTGTCAAATCATTTCCCAAAACATCTATCCATGTTCCTTTCATCTTTTATTCTCTCATTCACTTTAGCACAAATATGAACACACTTCTTTTCTGAGTACCACCCAGATGTATGCTGCACATGCCTGTCTATTTAGGTCCATCTCTATCAAATTTCCCTCAATCTTATGCTTCCTTATAAGATGCTCACATATAGCAAAATCTATCCAAGATCTACAGCTTCTTTAATATCAATATTCTCCATGTAATGTTCATATTATGTGCCTTGATCCTGTTAATTGCAGAATATTATGATTGTTGCATCTCTGTTGATCATGTTGTCTTATTGAATTTTTCTTTAATTCTTAAGACTTGAGGCAATTGCACTAAAAAACCATATATCATAATGTACTCATAGTTTCTCTCTTTTCCCAATTTCATGCAGGTGATAGTTAGTGGCAGGAAGTCTTCCAACAATAAATGTGCAGATTCAATCCAGTCCATGGTGGTACTTTTCACTCATAGCATAATGATGTGGATTATGAATAACTTCTGATTTGGCCAGCATAAAATTTATGTTCCTTACTTTCTCTTAATTCCTTATGCTTGCAGAAGATGATCAAAATGGATCCTAAACAGTCTCTAAAGAGCCACATACCAGTAGTAGAGCTGTACATTTCTGACAATTATGTTTCCTTTTCTTATTCTTATATTATCCAATCAAAACAAAGATATCTATGTTTTTTTTTTCAATTTATCTTGAACCTAAAGCTGGATATGGGGAATTACATGGAGGGCTTTCTTAAAGGATGTTCAGAGTGAAGGGTGTGAACCTACCATATTTAGCATGCTAAATATGCTGAAGGGGTTCCACGTTACATGCTTTAAGCTTTTACTGAAATTTTGCTATAAGTTGATCTTCAGATGGAGTTAGGAATTGGATTTTTGTTTCTTAGACCACAGTCATTGGTTGAATTAGAAAACATGTTTAAAAAGGAAATAAGCAAATGCTTTTCTCCTGGGTCTTTTCATTTATGCCTACTATTTGTAATATTAGAAATATTCCTTCTACCCTGAGCTAGGTTTTCAGTTGCCCGGACGTTCAAGTATTTGACAGCAGCTTGTCTTGCTATAATTCAAACTTATATATTGATGCCAGTCCAAATGTGCCTTTGTTGGGTGATAAGAAAAGGATTCCAGTTTCAAGGGTTGAAGAGGAAAAATCAAGAGCACTGGAACCAAAATTGACTGATTCTAAGCATCATATGGCACACAAACAGATAGCAATTCCTCCGAGGATGCAGGTGACTCTTAAAGCTTTCTTGCTTTTAACTGAAGAGAAATATGCCTGGGGTCTGATCATTTAGCTTCCCTTTTGCTATTAAAACTGAAACAGAATTTTTATGAACCATTTGTTTTTTCCATCCAGTTCATTATTTTTTATTACTCTTTTTTTTAGTGAATTACTTTTTATTTCTCTTTAACACCACAGCTCAAAACTAAAAAATGAAGGTTGAATCTTGTTTATTCTTCATACATGCTGGCTTACTCTATGATAGCATTTGGTGACCCAAACAGGATCACCACGGGGATCTAAGATCCTTGGTGATCCAAATCCTATGGTGATTTAATTACCAGTGATCTAGGATCACTGTATTTGGTAGGTCATGATCTAGTGATTAATAATCTCCGGATATCCATGAGTAACCTATTTGGTATTCTATGGGAATCCAAGATTACTAATTATATAATACCACCCATTAAATATTTCATAAAAATATATTTATTAGTCATATATAATATAATATAAATAAAATATTAATAAATTTATTAATAATTAATAATTAGTAGATTCTATAAAAACATATTTATTAGTCCTATAAGTTATTAATCCTATAAGAATATATTAATTATTGTTATAGGATTAATATTTTTATTTATACTTATAATATATTATTTATTAATACAAATATTTATTTTAATTTAAAAATAAGGCAAATAGAAGTAATATATTAAATACTTTTATTATATAAATATAAAGTATAATAAGATATTTTACTCGAATTTAAAATTATCATTGAATTATAATATGATAATAATATGATGAATAATATATTATAATTTATTACATATCAATATAATATATAATATCTAATATAATATAATATCAGACATACAATATTGATTCAGTATATTAACAGTATATTGATATACTGATTTTTTTTGCTAGATTGAAGGGTTTTTTGTCCTTATATTTCAGCCAAAGATCATTACCCAGGGGTGATTTTGGATTTTCGACCTCAAAGACGAGTATCCCATCACTGGGTTGGGGGGTAATTTGAGTGGGAGTGATTTAAGATCACTGTCACATAAGATCACCATGATGCAACCAAATGCAGTGATCTGCTTACCTCCACTCACATCACCCTTAATCTTAGGTGGATCACCCCATACCAAACACCCCTTACAAGAATCCCATTTTCTACAATTATATTGGTTCATGCTTATATTTTATAATTGTGTTGGTATTGCTGATTCAGGAAAAGGATTTTAGAGTAGTCATTGACTTAGATGAGGACAATGATGGAGTTGGCTCCTACTATCTGGTGAAGAAGGAAGCAGGTAATTTCTTAATATGGATGTGTAGACTAGAAACTGGATAGAAAAAGTCCTTCAAGTCTAATGCAGCATACTTCAATGATTGCACATATTCTATTTTCTGTTAGCTTAAGGCAAACTTAAGTGCATTCCATGATACTTATTATATGTCTCAATGTTGATTTCTTTTCACATTGTGGGAGATTACACAATTTTAAACTATTGTAGTTCCCATTGATGTATCATCATCATCATTATCAGAACTAGTATTTGGCACATATTTTATCCAAGAGTGGTGAGCATGATGGATGGCTGTGAAACCAATGACCTAAGAATAGTTTTGATCAATACAACACCAAACTGATGCATTGTGCTTTCCTGCACCATGTTATAGAGTGTATTTGGAGGTCTGTGTTTATTAGAAAAAAGAGTTTATAAAGGGAAGGAGGGTGGAGATGCAAATGCATTATGGGGGAGACAAAGGAGTTTGGGATGTGTATGGCCAGTATCAATGTTGAAACTGAGATCCTTAACTTGGATGTTAAATAAAGATGATTCAAATTTCCAAAAGATGCTTGATAAGGAAGATTCAAATGCTTACATATTTTATCCTTTAGAAAACTGTAATTCATGATGCGCATAAATCAGATATGCATCAGGGTAGCGAAAACCATATCTGCATTATTTTGATTTTACATATCTCTGTTATCATGACAGGAAAGGAGAGCGATTTGATGGATGAAGCTAGGGAAGAGACAATGAGAATCCTCAGGAAAGCAAGGAAGAGAAGAAGAAGACTCATGAATCCTATAATTGTAATTTGAAGTTATGATGCCAACCCACATGTTACCAACCAGTTGGCATCACATGTTTACGGTTACTCGAAATTCCCAATTTTATATTAGGATGATTAAGATGCTCTTGTTGAGACTAATTTGAATGCAGTTGCTAATGGCCAGTACAGTCTGTTGTAAAAGAAAAAAATATTACTCTCTTCAATTAATATAGTTTTTTACATTTCTGATGCACCAAATATCTGTACCATATTTTTTTCCAAATTTGATCATGTACCTGTATTCTCATGTCACACTATTTGATCTATATTAGATGAACATGGATGATGATTCCTGCCTTCTATTTTTCCACTCCTTAGAAACAAGCCTAGTGAGGAAGAAAAGTAACTAATCGTCTCTTCTATTTCTTTCTCACTAAATCTTGAATCTGAAGGAGAGGCAATTAAAGAAGAGCATCAATAAAGCTCTGGCAAGAGTGTCTAATTACGCATTTCTGGATTCAGCTTGCAATTTTGCAATTGTGAAACTGGGATGTTAGCCATTGTAGAATGTGGGAAGTGAATACCAAGCCTTGTTTCCTTTCACAGTTCATCTACTTCTTTCAACAATGTCATGTGGAATTCTTCTTTTCAGTGCAGTTTCATTTGTTCGTATGCAGTTTCACCAACATATGTCCACTGTAAAACAACTCTTTAAGATAGATAGGCTACTCTTCTTTGACGGTTTGAAAAGAACGGCTCATTCCTCGGGCAACCAGGATGCTGAGGGAACAGACTAATCGATGTTAACCAGTAGTAAGGCTTCATTGGCTTTTCTTTTATTTTTATTTCTTTTTGAGAGTAGGCAGGGGGCACCACCTACTATACTTACCTAGCTAGGTTGGAAAACACCATCAGGATTGGAACCTGAAACTTTCTTTCATGTGGATGAAAGGTGGTATCGCGGGGCTAGAGTCTTGTTTGTGATGAAAATAATTTAATCTCTTCCCCAGAATTTAACCCATGGAACCTTTATTTCAAAAATAGTATAAAAAGGCCCATATAACTTTGAGTTCTCGTGCTGATCACAAGTTTCTAAGTTGTTTCTTTGAACTTCTCTTGTTTTGCAGAGGATACGGTGCATGATGGTGTCCACCATCAGTGTTGAGCGTGGTGCATGCAATTTTCACTATTGTATGGTGATAGTTTCTTGCATTTATTTGATTTCATTTCTTGGTTCGTGCTTCTTTAGCCCACTAATTAATGCATGGCTATGGCCCTGTAGGCACCGCACTTTGTCGGTGAAGTAAAGTTGAAGACCATCTATTCTTAAAACTTCAACATGCTCAATGCTACCTTGGTTTTATCTGAGTTCTTAGAAGGGTCAGATTCCCATAAAGTAATAATACGAAGAATATGTAATCATAATTGTTTATGGCTATCCTATCACTAGATGATTAGAGAGATGAGATGAGCAAATATCTGCTTGCTGAGTGCTCAACGAGGGCTCCTTCGTTAGTGTCTTATTAGATGACTGGAAATCATCCCCACAGACATCTTTCAGTCAAATATGTATGTGATACCAAACTTTGTAGGAACCATGGAGTCCTGTTGAGGACCCATCCGAATGCCATTTAGGATCTTTACCACTTCATCCTTGCCAAAGTGGAGATTCTGCAGTTCCTCCATTTTACCGTAAAGAGGAGCTTCGTTAGATGAGCATACCTGATCACCAGTGGACCTGAGATTCTTGCTGCAATGTAGGCATGTACTTTTTTCTTTTTGTTTTCCCTGATAGCTATACCTCTCCAGATTTTCCATCTAATTTTAATCATCATATCATTGTTTTTGTTTTTGCTTAATTATATCAAAAACCTACAACATTTTTGAGATTTTTATTTTTATCCAATTTTAATTTATTGTAATCAAGTTATCCAATTTTTAAAATATTATAATTACTTTTCTAATATGATGATCGTGAAAATAGTCATCATATGATAATTAATGGATGTTGATGTGGCATGAAACTAGGTGACGTGGAAAAAGTTATTCTAAACTCTTTCCTCCCCCTTTCTAGCAAGGGCTTGTGCTTTCCATTTTTCCTCCATCGCTACTTCAAAACCCCTACCACCGGCACCTCCGCCTACACCACTGCCAACTCCAACCCATTGCTATGCTCACCACCGCCACCAAGACTGCTATCAAACCCATCACCAGCACTACCCTCAAAGCCGTCACCACCACTATTGCCATGGGTATAACATGGCAGCGGCAGTGATGGTAGTGGTACGCATGGTGCCAATGGTGTCAGGATTTCTTCACAAGTTGGGAATGCTCGAGTCCACTTCGGCAACCCTCATCTTTACTACATTGTCAGTTGGTTCTTTGGTTTCCTCTCATTTGGGCTGGTGTACTTGGTGCTCTCTCACTAGAAGTGGTTAAATGGTTGTGGTTATGCTAATATTACTCACATAAGTAGAAAGGAGGATCTAAATTTAATGTCAAGAACAATGATAAAATCTCGTTAAATGATTTGATCGGGCTATTCAAAATACGGAATCTTATGCTTTCTCTCCAATAATCTTGTACACATCTAAGTATTGTTCCCTTATTTATAACTACTTATTCAAGATTTATGATTTATATAACTTATGAAATATTATAGGAAATTTTCTTGAATTTTTGTTACATGTATTCTCCTCGGATTAGGGAAACTTTACTTCCCCCTTATGCGCGTGCTTCTTATTAGAATTTTTCTAAATCTTTCTTATGGATGAGATGATCTTACTTCTTTTTGTGCCTTTTTAAGTGAAACCAGGAAAACCGGTCTTCTAAGGGAATAAAAAAAAGTAAGGATTTTCTCTTGAAATATACGGAGCTGTGTCATAATTAATCCCAGACCTTGACTATTTGGCCAATTGGCTGTCATTTGTGAGGGTTTGTTTTTAATCCTTTAGTTTTTGTAAACTGAAAATAATTAAGGCATGATTTGGGTTTACATACTATAAAAATGAACAAATCACAGGCCTTGCCATTCCAGTTACCTTTGTTAGTTCAGTGGATTTGAAAGCACCTAAATCATACAGGTGTCCTGGATTTTGTTCTAAAATCAGCTGTCTTTGTTAATGGTTTTCTGGTGATACATGATGGAAGGTTTGCATATTGAGTTACTGATTAAGGAATTATTAGTCTTGAACATGGCATGTCCTAGTCAACTGGTTGTTTTACACTCTTTCTTTTCCAATTTTCAGTCTGTGATATGGAAACTACACTTTTTGATATTTAGTGGCATCTTCTTGGAGCATAGTGTTGAATACAGCTAAGGTAACCAGATTCATGAAATGAGATTTGTTTGTTCTAATTCAGATTATGGTGGTTTGTTGAGGGTTTGATGTTTATTGAAACTTAATTTATCTGTGATGCATTCATCCTCATCAATAATGCCAGCCATTGAAATGGGACCTTTTCTGCTCAGCAATTACCCTACATTGAGATTGATTCATGTTGAATTTACCTTTTAACAGGATCAAAGACTGCCAAAGCTGCTAAGAATAAAAAGAAAAATAGGAGGAGAAAAGAGCAACCAAAGGATTCCCCTAGAACTGAGTCTGATAAATTGTACAAGAAGGTTACTGATATAGCATCTGCTCTTCTGCATTTGTACGTTCAACTGTATTTCATAGATTTTAATATATTTGATCAATACTTTTGTGTGTAGGAAGTATCAACTCTTTGTGTGGTAAGAAATGAAGCTGGTGTTAGTTATTCCCCTAGTCCAAGTTGAATTTCAGAAATGCGAGGCAGTGCTGAAGATAAATTTGACCGAAGGTTGATTTTGAAGATGCTGATATTGATGATGAGTTAGATCCAGCCATGAAGGAAGAGCTTGATAGGTGAGTTGTCTCTGTCTGAGCATGCTTAATGCCAACCAGTTAACTTCATTTTAATCCACTTTCTCTATTCATGTGGTTTCTTTGGCATTTTTCTTATTAAATGAGGCTGGTAGGGCTTATAAGGTTTTGTTAATCCTATATGCTTTTCATAAGCATGCATATCTATCATTAAAAAAACTTGTTTTGATTTAATCTTTGGTTACTAGAAACAAGGGATTCTAGTTACAAAGTCAATATACTTTTCAGTTTTTAGGTTTTTTGTTCCAAGATATGTGCTTCATTTGTTGTTGATAGCTCCTTACTTCTGCTTGTGAAATTCCTTGTACAAGTCTCGAAGAGGATATAGACATTACTTCTATGTCTTCTGTAACGAGTAATATATGGAAGATAGGCGTTTCTTTCTTGTGACCCATGTCATTGATGGAAAAAAATGATACGGCTGTAAGATTTCTTCATAAAAAATTTCTGACCAGTACGTTGTTGTGTAATTGACCCTTTTTGCACTTTTTTTGCGGCATTTCTTCGAACACATGCTGGGTGGTTGAAGGTTGGCAATGGAGCAAAAGGAGGCTAACAGTGGTGGTAAGAGGGTGTCGGGGATCACCGGAGAGAGGGGAGGTCATGGGTGAAGGTTGCCCAAAGCCCACCTAAGCAGGCGGGGTGGACCTTGCACAAGATTTCGGAGGCGGAAGTTGAACAGCTTCAGCACTATTTCTCGATGGTTTTGGAGTTTTTGGAGAATGAGATGGAGGAGCAGGAAAAGTAGGAGAAAGTTTCGGTACTGGCCTGGAGTCTTAGCTAGCAAGTCCCGATCGAGTGGATCTCAAAAGACTTCAAGGAGAAAGGAAAGTTACCTAGAGAGATTGAATCCTTTGCACTGGCTGAAGAGCACCTACTCTTCTGTTTTCAGTCCAAGGAGGAGAGGGAGACCATCTTGAATGGAGGGCCATTGAACCTTGGGTGCTGGACTTCGTACCAAGGATGGATCTCATTACAAAAACCATCATTTGGCTGTGCCTCCCTTCCCTTTCGATGGAGTTTCAGTGCTCAAAGAGAATTTGGGGAATCATGGAGGCGGCCGGGAAGCTGGGGAGTATTGATAACTTCATGGAACAACTACAGAAGACCGGATTTGTCCAGATCAAGGTGGAGATCAACTCATCGAAGCCGTTGAAATCCAGTGTGTTGATTAAGGGAAAGAAAAAAAATGTTCTGGCAGCCTTTCATCTACAAGAACCTTCCGGTGATCTGCTTCTTGTATGGAAGGATCAGCCACGAGGAAGATGCATGTAGGTTCTCACCGGCAGAAGACGTTCTCCGATAAAAAAATATAGTGGATGCAAACCCACTGTCGACGGAGATCTCAATCAAGTCGGAGACTGAAACACCCAAGCCATCCGACCATCCCCAATTGGGGCCCTGGGTTGTGACCTCTCATATCCAGCCACCTAGGGCTTCAATCAATGGCCAGAAAAGGAAGGGGGACGGTGATTCTCGTCCTAATGTGTCGGCCCCAAAATCAACTCGAATGAACTTGCCTCCTAAAGACCCATCCATCTCAGTATGATTCCCTCTGACTCTGAGGGTTGGCAGAAGCCCTTGAAGGTGGGTCATCGCCGGTCATCGAAGTAGCACACCAATCAATGGGATTTGGGGATCTCAGTGAGCAGTGAGTCAACTCAGCCTGGCCTAAGAGAATATGGACCTAGGCCCGACAGTTTGTGCGGAGGTGCTGGGCCTACCCATGCTAGAAGTGGGCTCTAGCTCGACCCATCTTAAATGGTCTCAAAGCCCAGGCAAGGGGAAAAAGGCTGCCGGCCTAATGGATTTCTAAAGAGGGCTCCTATCCTTCATCTTCAACCTTAGCGGCGATCTGCAGCTCATCGAGGCGGCGCAAGCGTAATGGGCAGATGCTGGCCAACGGCTCATCGAAGTGGTCCAATCTCCTGTCCAACTATAAGGAGGGGGCTCTGGCGGCAATGAAGGGTGGTGGCGTTGCCCACGGTCGACGGGTGGAGGTTGGGGATGTGGATTGGGCGGCTGAGATGCCGCATGCCCTTGTGGTGGTGGAGCAGATCGTGGCTACTGTCCTGCCATCGTCAGCCACCAGTATGGAATTTGAAGGGGCACGGGGTGTCCGAGGGTCCAACAGCAAAAGGATCTCATCCAGAGGCATGGTGTCCGAGGGGCACAGGGTAATTTTGAGGCAGTCTTCCTTGGCAACTGGCATGATAGAACAGGTAACCCAAGCGGAATCCAATGGTGGAGGGTTTGATGATGGGCAACTCCCTTCGAAAGAGGGGCTATTCTCTGGTCGCGTGTGGGGGTGGGAAGATGGAGTCGACGGTTGGTGCGGGGATGAGAGGAAGGATGATGGGCCGGCCCAATTAATGGGGAGCAAGCCATACCTGAGGTTGTTGCCTTAGATAAGGAATGTTTTGGGGGGATCTTCTAAATGGGCTTTCAGAGGATAAGCCTGTAGGAAGCAAGACGTGCCATGATGAAGAGGATGGGGTGAGGACTCACTTTGTGATGATCCTTGTCCATGAAGATTCTTTGCATGGAACGTGAGGGGGTGGAGAAGCCCTCTTTTGCCTTCCACCTTTAGAAGGTTAATGTATTTGTGCATTTTGTTTGAGACTCGATTGGCGGGCAGGAGTCTCGAAGAGGGTACAGCATCAGTCTTTTGGCTTCTTGGAGATTCTATGCTATCGAAGTCGTGCGGCTTCGCTGGAGGGATCATTATTTTATAGGAGACCCAGAGTGGCTTGTGTGGATGTGATGCATAATTATAACCAACAAGTTATTATGATCATCTCTGAAATCAATGAACCTTTTCTTGGATTTTATCTGTTGTCTATGCTAGTACTGATTACCGACGGCGGCAACGTGCACCGTGAGAGGAGATTTCTAAGTTGATTGATCAGGGCTTGCCTTCTCTTGTTGCTAGTGACTTCAACTGCATCATAAGGCCTCAGGAAAAGAGAGGTGGGAGAACTCTTTGCTGATGGTATATTGATACCAAGAGAATTCCAAGAGTTCATCTCGAGGAATGGATTGATTGATCCTGGGGTTTGTAGGTCCTAGCTTTACCTTGGTGCAATAATCAACAGGGAGGGAGGTGCTAGGGTTTGGGAGCATCTTGATAGAACCTTAGCTACCGGCAATTGGATTCTGCAGTGGCCTAACTATCAAAGTTCGTCCATCGTCTCCCAAAGATCGCCTCTGATCATTATCCTATCCTTGATCTCTATCGATTCTAACTTCTCTCATTGAAGCCCATTTCAGATTTGAAAAGATTATGGCTTTTTTATCATCGCTCATGGGATATTGTCTAGGAGGTATGGAGGATGCTCGGTGCAGGGATGATGCTATGTATCAGGATTACCCACAGACTCGAGCTCACTAAGACACAAGGTTGATGAGGTGGAATCGAGTGGAGGTTGGAGATATCTTCAGAAAAGTGGAGGAGGTTGAGGCCTCGATTGTCGAGTTGCAATGAGAGAGGATAGGGATGGGGGTCTTTTGGAATGCTGACCCAAGCTACTATCTTCGTGCCAATCTCTCTACTCATCATTCCTTATTGAGATAGTAGAAGGTGATGTGGCGGCAGAAATTCCAGGATCCAGTGAGCTGAGTGGAGGGAGGATAGGAATATCAGATTCTTTCATCAGGCTACTATTGTTAGAAGACAAAGGAATCGAATTTGGAATGTTGAGATGTGTTGGAGGTCAGTGGATAGAGAGGATGAGGAGGAGGTTAGATAGGAGATCCTTACCTTTTGCAGATCGAGGTGGTCTATTGAGGAGGGTGGAGGCCCTCTTCCGTGCCCTCCTGCTAGCTTAGCATCGGACGAGAACTTGGTCTGTCGGATGTGTCGAGAGAAGATTCGGGGGGGGGGGGGCTGTGGACCTAAGCCAAGGACAAAGCTCCTAGCCCTGATGGTTTTCCTTCCTTATTCTTCAGACAGATACCAGGCCTATTGTTGCTGATGAGGTGAATTGAGGCCACTCAGCTATTCTTTGCTACTAGTCGCACGTCCGATTGCTTGGAAGAAGACCTACATGACTTACTCTTCTCCTGAAGAGGCAAGATGCTTCAAAGCTCAAGCCATTTCAGGCCCATTAGCTTTATGCACTACTTATGTACAAGATTTGTGTCAAGATCTTAGGTTAGGCAGGATGAAGCTTATTCTTCCTAAGTTGATCTGTCCTGAGCAGGATACTTTTATTGAAGGTCGGAGTATTTTCGACACTGTACTGATCATGCATGAGTTCATACATGATCTTCAAAGAACTTTAGCCTACCAGTATCTTATGGGTATCAAGCTCAATATGGAGCAAGCTTATGATCAGGTTTATTAGGACTTTCTCCTATAGGCTTTGGAGAGCTTGAGGTTTCATTGTGGTTGGATCAGATGGATTAGAGGGTGTGTGCTCTCCCCTTTCTTTGTTGTCTTGATCAACAGCACTTTGACGGATTTTTTTTACTCTTTAGTTGGCCTCCGACAAGATTGTCCTATCTCACCCTACCTATTCATCATTTGTGCTGATGCTCTTTCTAAGGCTCTGCAAGTGGCGTCCCTTGAGCAGACCTTAGAGCTCTATGTGCCTGCCCTGGGAGCCCAGTCGATCTTGCATTTGCTCTTTGCAGATGACTGTCTCCTATTGGGCCGGGCCACTGCTTGAAATGCGATGGCCTTTAGAAGGATCTTAGAGGATTACTACACCGCATCTGCTCAGAAGGCGAACCTCCTCAAGTCAGCCATCCACTTTAGTCCGAAGACCAAGGGTTAATGCAGGCAAGAGATTTGAGATATTCTTGGTATCACTGAGTAGGTGGTCGTCCTTTGATATGCTCTTGTCATGAGAGCTGTTGGTGCTGAAATCCGTCGCCGCCGGAGGTCGCCGCAATCGAGGCCGCTGGGCGCCGCCGGGGACCTGCAAAATGAAGTCCCGTCCGGAACCGGTGGGGTGGTGGCTCCGGCAGGACCCTCCGACGGTCAAGTTAGTTTCCGGCCAACAGTAATGGAGTGCTCGGAATGAATTCCGGAGCTTAGAAATGTGGAGGAGAGCTTAGAGAGTCGAGAGTTCAGAGAGCTTAGCCTTAGTATGTCGGGAGGGGTCCTTTTATAGCGGAGCTTAGTTGATGGTGACGGCTGTGCCGTCTGGCAGAGAGTCGTCGGACAGCATGGAGTTTGGTACGGAGAGGAAGGCGTCGTCTGGTAGATCGTGGGAGCCATACCGGCGAGTCGTGGGCCGCATGGAGTCCGGTACGGAGAGGAAGGCGTCGTCCGGTAGATCGTGGGAGCCATACCGGCGAGTCATCGTGGGAGCCATACCGACGAGTCGTGGGCCGCATGGAGTCCGGTACGGAGAGGAAGGCGTCGTCTGGTAGATCGTGGGAGCCATACCGGCGAGCCGTGGGCCGCACGGAGTTCGGTACGGAGAGGAAGGCGCCGTCCGGTCTTGCTGCAGGCGACAGTTCGTCCAATGGAGTTCGGACTTGTAACAGAGTTCGGCCGAGGGGGAAGCTGGGGGAGTTCGTCTGGCTGAAGGGTCGGCCATCTGTAGAGTTCGGCCGCGGGACGGTTGTCGAGGAGTTCGACCGCTGAGAGGCCCGAAGAAGCTCGACTGGCCAGTTGAAGGACTTCGGTTGCTAGTTGGTTCGGCCAGGGCTCGCTGAGGAGTTCGATCGCCTAGGGTCGGTCCGAAGGGGTTCGGCCACTTGGGCTCGCCTGAAGTCGGTCCGAAGGAGTTCGGCCGTGGGGTCCGAAGGAGTTCGGCTGCATGGGCTCGCCTGGGGTCGGTCCGAAGGAGTTCGGCCGTGGGAGGTCCGAAGGAGTTCGGCTGCATGGGCTCGCCTGGGTCGTCCGAAGTCGGCTGCATGGGCTCGCCTGGGGTCGGTCCGAAGGAGTTCGGCTGCATGGGCTCGCCTGGGGTCGGTCCGAAGGAGTTTCGGCCGTGGGTTCCGAAAGGAGTTCGGCTGAATGGGCTCGCCTGGGGTCGGTCCGAAGGAGCTCGGCCGTGGGAAGTCCGAAGGAGTTCGGCTGCATGGGCTCGCCTGGGGTCGGTCCGAAGGAGCTCGGCCGTGGGAAGTCCGAAGGAGTTCGGCTGCATGGGCTCGCCTGGGGTCGGTCCGAAGGAGTCGACCGTGGGAAGTCCGAAGGAGTTCGGCTGCATGGGCTCGCCTGGGGTCGGTCGAAGGAGTTCGGCTGCATGGGCTCGCCTGGGGTCGGTCCGAAGGAGCTCGGTCGTGGGGTTCGGCGGGCGGAGGGAGTTCGGCCCGGAGCTTGGCGCAGGGGAGTTCGGCCTCTAGGCAGTTCGACCGTGGTAGGGGCTCGGCCCTGGCGCCTGGCGCTAAAGCTCTTCAGCGGCTACTGGTTACATTGGGCTGAGCGTCGGGCCGGGCTTTCGGCAGGAGCGGGATTTATCCCCAACAGTAGCCCCCCCACTCCCGAGTTCAAAAATTGAAGGAAGGGAGTACCAAAAACAGGCGGCTGCCGAAGTCTTCTTCCAGGCTCCGCATTTATTGCAGCTGAAGCTCGGGGGAGATCTCATCTCCAGCCAATATTGACGCTGAAGTTGAAGTGGGACTCGTTTTCAGCCAAAATTGGTGAAGCCGATGTTGAGGCCGGGGTCAATGTCGCCCCCCATGATCAGGGTCGGAGTTGACATTGCCTAAATCAACCCGAAGTCGACTCGGGGGAGACCTCCCTTTTTTGCAGTCAGGGTTATGATCGCTTGGGGGAGATCTTATTTCTTGCCGCCGAGGTTGGTGCTCGCGTTAGGACGAGGTTCTCCTCCTGTTCCTAACCGAGATTGTTCACGGTCGCTCGGGAGAGATCTTATCTCTAGCCGAGGTTGTCAACGGTCGCTCGGGAGAGATCTTATCTCTAGCCGAGATTGATGTGCGGCTCGGGGGAGATCTTATCTCCTACGGCCGAGCTTCTCTCGGGGAGATCTTATCTCCTGCAGCCGAGGTGCGCGCTCGCGTTAGGACGAGGTTCTCCTCCTGTTCCTAACCGAGGTTGTTCACGGGTCGCTCGGGAGAGATCTTATCTCTAGCCGAGGTTGATGCTCGCGTTAGGACGAGGTTTTCCTCCTGTTCCTAACCGAGGTTGTTCACGTCGCTCGGAAGAGATCTTATCTCTAGCCGAGGTTGATGCTCGCGTTAGGACGAGGTTCTCCTCCTGTTCCTAATCGAGGTTGTTCACGATCGCTCGGGAGAGATCTTATCTCTAGCCGAGGTTGTCAACGGTCGCTCGGGAGAGATCTTATCTCTTGCCGAGGTTGTCAACGGTCGCTCGGGAGAGATCTTATCTCTAGCCGAGGTTGATGTGCTCGTGTTAGGACGAGGTTCTCCTCCTGTTCCTAACCGAAGGTTGTTTCGGTCGCTCGGGAGAGATCTTATCTCTAGCCGAGGTTGTCAACGGTCGCTCGGGAGAGATCTTATCTCTAGCCGAGGTTGATGCTCGTGTTAGGACGAGGTTCTCCTCCTGTTCCTAACCGAGGTTGTTTCGGTCGCTCGGAGAGATCTTATCTCTAGCCGAGGTTGTCAACGGTTGCTCGGGAGAGATCTTATCTCTTGCCGAGGTTGATGCTCGCGTTAGGACGAGGTTCTCCTCCTGTTCCTAATCGAGGTTGTTCACGGTCGCTTGGAGAGATCTTATCTCTAGCCGAGGTTGTCAACGGTCGCTCGGGAGAGATCTTATCTCTAGCCGAGGTTATCAACGGTTGCTCGGGAGAGATCTTATCTCTAGCCGAGGTTGATGTGCGCGCTCGGGGAGATCTTATCTCCTACGGCCGAGCTTCTCTCGGGGGAGATCTTATCTCCTGCAGCCGAGGTGCGCGCTCGCGTTAGGACGAGGTTCTCCTCCTGTTCCTAACCGAGGTTGTTCATGGTCGCTCGGAGAGATCTTATCTCTAGCCGAGGTTGATGTGCGCGCTCGGGGGAGATCTTATCTCCCGCGGCCGAGCTTCTCTCGGGGAGATCTTATCTCCTGCAGCCGAGGTGCGCGCTCGCCGTTAGGACGAGGTTCTCCTCCTGTTTCCTAACCGAGGTTGTTCACACGGTCGCTCGGGAGAGATCTTATCTCTAGCCGAGGTTGATGCTCGCGTTAGGACGAGGTTTTTCTCCTGTTCCTAACCGAGGTTGTTCACGGTCCGCTCGGGAGAGATCTTATCTCTAGCCGAGGTTGATGCTCGCGTTAGGACGAGGTTCTCCTCCTGTTCCTAACCGAGGTTGTTCACGGGTCGCTCGGGAGAGATCTTATCTCTAGCCGAGGTTGTCAACGGTCGCTCGGTCGAGAGATCTTATCTCTTGCCGAGGTTGTCAACGGTCGCGCTCGGGAGAGATCTTATCTCCCGCGGTCGAGGTGCGCGCTCGCGTTAGGAACGAGGTTCTCCTCCTGTTCCTAACCGAGGTTGTTCACGGTCGCTCGGGAGAGATCTTATCTCTAGCCGAGGTTGATGCTCGCGTTAGGACGAGGTTTTCCTTCTGTTCCTAACCGAGGTTGTTCACGGTCGCTCGGGAGAGATCTTATCTCTAGCCGAGGTTGATGCTCGCGTTAGGACGAGGTTCTCCTCCTGTTCCTAACCGAGGTTGTTTCGGTCGCTCGGGAGAGATCTTATCTCTAGCCGAGGTTGTCAACGGTCACTCGCTCGGGAGAGATCTTATCTCTAGCCGAGGTTGATGCTCGTGTTAGGACGAGGTTCTCCTCCTGTTCCTAACCGAGGTTGTTTCGGTCGCTCGGGAGAGATCTTATCTCTAGCCGAGGTTGTCAACGGTCGCTCGGGAGAGATCTTATCTCTTGCCGAGGTTGATGCTCGCGTTAGGACGAGGTTCTCCTCCTGTTCCTAACCGAGGTTGTTCACGGTCGCTCGGGAGAGATCTTATCTCTAGCCGAGGTTGATGCTCGCGTTAGGACGAGGTTCTCCTCCTGTTCCTAATCGAGGTTGTTCACGATCGCTCGGGAGAGATCTTATCTCTAGCCGAGGTTGTCAACGGTCGCTCGGGAGAGATCTTATCTCTTGCCGAGATTGATGCTCGCGTTAGGACGAGGTTCTCCTCCTGTTCCTAACCGAGGTTGTTCACGGTCGCTCGGGAGAGATCTTATCTCTAGCCGAGGTTGTCAACGGTCGCTCGGGAGAGATCTTATCTCTTGCCGAGGTTGTCAACGGTCGCTCGGGAGAGATCTTATCTCTAGCCGAGGTTGATGCTCGTGTTAGGACGAGGTTCTCCTCCTGTTCCTAACCGAGGTTGTTCACGGTCGCTCGGGAGAGATCTTATCTCTAGCCGAGGTTGTCAACGGTCGCTCGGGGAGAGATCTTATCTCTTGCCGAGGTTGATGCTCGCGTTAGGACGAGGTTCTCCTCTGTTCCTAACCGAGGTTGTTCACGGTCGCTCGGGAGAGATCTTATCTCTAGCCGAGGTTGTCAACGGTCGCTCGGGAGAGATCTTATCTCTAGCCGAGGTTGTCAATGGTCGCTCGGGAGAGAGATTATCTCTAGCCGAGGTTGATGCTCGCGTTAGGACGAGGTTCTCCTCCTGTTCCTAACCGAGGTTGTTCACGGGTCGCTCGGGAGAGATCTTATCTCTAGCCGAGGTTGTCAACGGTCGCTCGGGAGAGATCTTATCTCTTGCCGAGGTTGATGCTCGCGTTAGGACGAGGGTTCTCCTCCTGTTCCTAACCGAGGTTGTTCACGGTCGCTCGGGAGAGATCTTATCTCTAGCCGAGGTTGTCAACGGTCGCTCGGGAGAGATCTTATCTCTAGCCGAGGTTGATGTGCGCTCGGGGGAGGTCGCTCGGGAGAGATCTTATCTCTAGCCGAGGTTGATGTGCGCGCTCGGGGGAGATCTTATCTCCTGCGGCCGAGCTTCTCTCGGGGGAGATCTTATCTCCTGCGGCCGAGGTGCGCGCTCGGGGGAGATCTTATCTCCTGCGGCCGAGCTTGTTGCTCGCGTTAGGACGAGGTTCTCCTCCTGTTCCTAACGCGGCGATTATTGACTGCTGCTCTCCTGTCATCGCATAGTTTTCGCATCCAGAAATAATATTATGCAGAGGGGAGAATTTTACCGAAGGGAAATCGTGGACAGCGCGCCAAATCTCGTTTGAGGGGTCGACGGGGTAGCTTGTTTCCTCGGAGCTCCCTCGAGCAGCAAGTCCCGTCCAGACGACCTCCTCTATCTCCTGCCGGCCTTCATAATTTGGACCATGCTTCTCTTGACTTTGTCGCTGGGGATGACAATCACCGATGTAGCTAGCTCCTAGCTCCTCCCCGGGGTGGCGTTGATGACGCCGCGGGACGGCCAACCTTCTTGTCTTTTTCGGTTACGGCAGTGCCTATAGCCGATCTTCTCCTTGATCGCGCATGTTTGGAGAGGACGTAGTCCTTCAGGTCTTGGCGGTTGGCTCTTAACTTTGCCGAGAATTCGAGTTAGAGGAGCGGGTCGTAGTTGCGGAACCTTCTGGGAGGGGGGCTTCGTTCCATCCTTGCCGGCGCCGAACTTTATTTTGGAGGTTGAGTTGAGGAGTTCGGCTTTCCACCGAGCTTCATTTTACCTTGATGCCGAGCTTTGGGGGGAGCCCGGCTTTTCTCCGAGCCGAACTTCTTTCCGCTTCGGCGGAGAAACTTCTGCTCTCTGTTTCTCTCTTCGGGGCGATTGGGCTCTTCCTTAAGGCTGATTTCTCACGCCCTCATAGCGGGCTTGCTGGTGGAGTCGCTACCGGAGGCTGCTGTAAAGCGTGCAACGCCTCCATGAGGCCACGGCCACGGATCTGTCGGTCAAGCAGGCCGAACTGCTTCACATCCACCGTGGGTGCAGGTGGAACCTAGGCCGCCGGGGCTGAAGCAGGAGCAGACGGGCCTGGACGGGATCGGGTCGCAGAGGCCACCGAACGCCGTGCGGAAGCTCTCCTGGGTGGCGTTTTCTCTTCGAAAGAGAAAAGGAAGATCTCTGGAGAGGGAAGAGAAGGGTCGCCGAGCACTCCTTTAAGAACAAGGGAACCTCGAAGGTTCAAGCCCTTCCTCTAGCGCCAATCTGTTGGTGCTGAAATCCGTCGCCGCCGGAGGTCGCCGCAATCGAGGCCGCTGGGCGCCGCCGGGGACCTGCAAAACGAAGTCCCGTCCGAAACCGGTGGGGTGGTGGCTCCGGCAGGACCCTCCGACGGTCAAGTTAGTTTCCGGCCAACAGTAATGGAGTGCTCGGAATGAATTCCGGAGCTTAGAAATGTGGAGGAGAGCTTAGAGAGTCGAGAGTTCAGAGAGCTTAGCCTTAGTATGTCGGGAGGGGTCCTTTTATAGCGGAGCTTAGTTGATGGTGACGGCTGTGCCGTCTGGCAGAGAGTCGTCGGGCAGCATGGAGTTTGGTACGGAGAGGAAGGCGTCGTCCGGTAGATCGTGGGAGCCATACCGACGAGTCGTGGGCCGCATGGAGTTCGGTACGGAGAGGAAGGCGTCGTCCGGTAGATCGTGGGAGCCATACCGGCGAGTCGTCGTGGGAGCCATACCGGCGAGTCGTGGGCCGCATGGAGTCCGGTACGGGGAGGAAGGCGTCATCCGGTAGATCGTGAGAAGCCATACCGACGAGCCGTGGGCCGCACGGAGTCCGGTACGGAGAGGAAGGCGCCGTCCGGTCTTGCTGCAGGCGACAGTTCGTCCAATGGAGTTCGGACTTGTAACAGAGTTCGGCCGAGGGGGAAGCTGGGGGAGTTCGTCTGGCTGAAGGGTCGGCCATCTGTAGAGTTCGGCCGCGGGACGGGGACGGTTGCCGAGGAGTTCGACCGCTGAGAGGCCCGAAGAAGCTCGGCTGGCCAGTTGAAGGACTTCGGTTGCTAGTTGGTTCGGCCAGGGCTCGCTGAGGAGTTCGGTCGCCTAGGGTCGGTCCGAAGGGGTTCGGCCACTTGGGCTCGCCTGAAGTCGGTCCGAAGGAGTTCGACCGTGGGGTCCGAAGGAGTTCGGCTGCATGGGCTCGCCTGGGGTCGGTCCGAAGGAGTTCGGCCGTGGGAAGTCCGAAGGAGTTCGGCTGCATGGGCTCGCCTGGGTCGGTCCGAAGGAGTTCGGCCATGGACTCGCCTGGGGTCGGTCCGAAGGAGTTCGGCTGCATGGGCTCGCCTGGGGTCGGTCCGAAGGAGTTCGGCCGTGGGAAGTCCGAAGGAGTTCGGCTGCATGGGCTCGCCTGGGGTCGGTCCGAAGGAGCTTCGGCCGTGGGAAGTCCGAAGGAGTTCGGCTGCATGGGCTCGCCTGGGGTCGGTCCGAAGGAGCTCGGCCGTGGGAAGTCCGAAGGAGTTCGGCTGCATGGGCTCGCCTGGGGTCGGTCCGAAGGAGTTCGGCCGTGGGAAGTCCGAAGGAGTTCGGCTGCATGGGCTCGCCTGGGGTCGGTCCGAAGGAGTTCGGCTGCATGGGCTCGCCTGGGGTCGGTCCGAAGGAGCTCGGCCGTGGGAAGTTCGGCGGGCGGAGGGAGTTCGGCCCGGAGCTTGGCGCAGGGGAGTTCGGCCTCTAGGCAGTTCGGCCGTGGTAGGGGCTCGGCCTGGCGCCTGGCGCTAAAGCTCTTCAGCGGCTACTGGTTACATTGGGCTGAGCGTCGGGCCGGGCTTCGGCAGGAGCGGGATTTATCCCCAACACGAGCGATCAAAGATAAAAATTAACCGACTACTACTCCGTAGAATAGAATGAATCGAATCAAGTCCTTAAGGATCTAAGACAATTGTTTAGAAAATTAAAAGAAGACTTGATTGTTTTTAAGAATTGGAGAACTAATATGATTGATAAAATAATATTTAAAAAAAACTTAATGAGTTCAATATAGAAGAGAAGCCTCAGGAGATCGAATCCCCTTATAAAATAGATGTCATATCTTTTTTCTGTTGCAACACCACTATTTATGATTTCGGTTAGTATAGCTTATCTTCTTTCTGAGCACGGACCATATCCTCAGATCACGGTCAGTCTCTTAGAGTGTAGGCTATCTAACTAAATCTCATAAGTAAAAAAAAGAAGATCTATTCTTTTTTATACAATCTATCTCTTGTCTGAGCATGCATCGTATCCTCAAATCACGATGCATCTCTTAGAGTATAGATTGTTCAAAATCTAGATCTTATAAATGAAGCAAAAGAAAACAGTGCACTTTTAATTTCTAAATAAATCAAAAATTTTATTAATATAAGAAAAGAGATACATAAAATAAATGAACATCAAACCACCTGTTTACAAGATTCATCTTCTCTCCTGAGATGATGGAGCCTAGCCACGCATGGAAGGGATGCCGTCCGCCATTATCATCTTCTTGTTTCTAACCCGCAGAAAGAAAAGAGGAAGAAGAGAATTTTGTGGAGGAAGAAGAAAGAAAGAAAAATGGAGACTTAAGTGGAGAGAGAGAGGTGTGAAGGCTAGGGCTAGATAGAGACGGATGGAAGAATGGTTTTGGTTGAAGTCTTAGAGGCTTTTTATAGATGCTAGGAGGTAAGAGAATTTATTGGTTAAGCAATATGGGACTAAAGATATGATAGGAATGGATGGATGAGATGAAGTGTGTATGAAAAATCTTTGATTTGGTGTGGACTTCTAATTGGGACGTGAAAAATAAGATAAAAAGAGAATAGCATGTAATTTATTTTTCTCTTTGGCATTTTCTCCTTTCTTTCTACTATGTGATCCATGCTAAATCAGTTTGGAATGGATCATGTGGGATTTTTGGATTAGGCTCCAATTTGGATTAGAGCTTCATAGATACGTGCCTCAATTTTCAGCCCTTGGATCAATTATTTTCGATCTAAACCCTTAAAGCAACTATCTTTCTTCTTGGCCCTTGGATCTTCAATGAATTGCTTCCTAACAATTGATCATGACTTAACCCCTTGAGTTATTTACTCTTAGCCCATTAGATATCTGATTTTTGCTTGATTGAGCCAATTAGAGTCTGGATTAGCTTGTATGAGCCCAATCTCCTAATTACCTGCAAAAGATATTAAGAAGCATCAAATTCAACTAATAAACATATAATGCAACAACATTTAGTACTTATCACCCTTCGCTATCTCAGGGTACCAATTATGGGGCAAAGACTATGGAGGATTGAATGTGAGGAGATGAAGGCTGCGATCAGAGAGCGCCTTGAAGGATGGTAGTTTAGGGCTTTATCGATGATGGCTAAGGTCACCTTGATAAGGTCAGTCCTCGATGCTATTCCTGTTTATGTGCTTTCTCATTCTATTCCGTCAAAATCTTCTCTCTTGAAACTTGAACAGCTCTTTAGAGATTTTTTATGGCAATCGCACAGCAGAAGGGGAGGGGTACACCTGCTAGCTTGGGATGTGGTTTGTCAGTTAATCAGCAAGAGGAGACTTGGTATCCAGTCCCTTCTAATTAGATGGGAGGCTTTGATTGCCAGACATGCAGTGAGATTTTTAATTCACCCGGATGGTTTGTGGAGTTCAATGATGCGGGTGAGATATGGATAGGTATCTCCTAAGCATATTCCTCATGCCGGGCAAGGGAGTTTCTTTTTGTAGAAGGAGATGTATTCTTGTTTTTCGGACATGATGGCTTAGACTAGTCTGGTTATAGGCGACGACCAAGCAATTGAGGTGATCCACGACTAGTGGGTGACTAACATTCCGCTATCTCGATGGTCGACCTTCATCAGCTTAG
Source organism: Cocos nucifera (assembly GCA_006176705.1). NCBI lineage: Eukaryota > Viridiplantae > Streptophyta > Magnoliopsida > Arecales > Arecaceae > Cocos > Cocos nucifera. Next base: position 317,214 of record QRFJ01000151.1, read on the forward strand.
AGGTGAGTGAGACTCTCAGGGTCAATAATCTGCTTCAACTTGATGGAAGGAGCTGAAATGAGCAGTTGGTGACTCAACTTTTTGGTAGCTAGCTAGCTGAGAGGATTAGAGCCCAGGCGATTCCATTAGTGGAGGGTCCAGATGTTAGGATTTGGCGGTCGTCCTACATTTCTAGAGTGGCAACCCGAGACCTGTATGATCTAGATAGGGGGAGTCGGCTAGGCAGTTGGAGAGCGCTTGGATCTGGAGACTGGGTGTTCATCCGAGGGTTTGTCTTTTCATTTAGAAGGTGGCATGGGGTCGGCTCCCGACCAGAGCTCTATTGAATGCTCGAAGGATGGATGTCTCTCCCATCTATCCTTGTTGTGGGCTGGAGGAGATGGATCATGTCCTCTTTAGATATGCTCGGGCAGCTCGAGTGTGGCAGCTAGCTGGGCTTTTTCCCAAGGTCACTGCTGGTGAGCAGTTTGGTCATGCCTTTTTGGAAGCCATTCGGTTGAGTACTCACGTCTTAGCATTGAGGATTGATGGCATCAAGGCAACTTACGTGGCTTATCAGATTTGGCTAGCCCGAAACACTAACCTATTCGGGGCTTGATAGATATCGGCAAGATTTGTGTTTGAGAGGGCTTCTTTCCAAGCGGCCAAGATTCTAGAGCTACCATTGCCCGAGCCGACCTTAAGGAGTCGGGACACCTGGGACTCCCCCTCGCTTATGTAGCACCCCGCAGGGTATACATCTCTTGGGAGCCCCCACTTCCGACCTTTCTTAAGGTCAACTTTGATGGCAGTGTGACTTATGGACATGATGGTGCTAGCTTCGTTATCAGGGCCCAGACTCCAGATTTATTGCTGTAAGTGGGTGCCACCTCTTTGAGACTACTATTTTAGCAACTGAGCTGTGGGCCACCTGGGAGGGCATCACTTATGCAAAGCTATGGCTCTGAGCTGATCGATTGGTGGTGGAGGACTCGATTACGATGGTTAGTTGGATTCGGAGGCGAAGGGGGAGCATAGCCTCCAACCCGCTCCTTCATGACATTTGGCATGTGCTAGCTGAGTGTGTCTCGGCTGACATTAGACATGTATTTCGAGAGGTGAATTACATCGCTGATTGGATGGCGAGCTATGTCGCTAACCATTTCGATGCTGACACCATGGTCCGATGTATCTACTTTATCGATGTCCTTTCATGACATCCTTTTTTCTAACTTTTTGTTTTGTACTCATATCGCATTGTATGAATGATCCACTTTTACCAAAAAAAAAAAAGTTTCTGACACTAGGATTGTTAAGGGATCTCAAAATATGAAGATGTACAGCACATTTGGTGGCGGAGATTAGCTATTATGAGTGCTGGATATAATGCATCCAAGATATTTAATTATAGAGAGCCCATCCTTGGTTTGGGCATTGCAAGTGACACTTTGTGTCATGCCTCCAACCTGAGATCATAAGCTAGGAGTCATAGCAACTACTGCATACTCATAAAGAACTCTTCCCATAAGCATATGAGGTATTTCCTCATGATATCATAAAGTAAACAGCGGAATAATTTAAATAACTAAAAGTCAAAATCTAATTAACTAACAAATCTAATTAATAAATAAAATTCAAAAGTCTCACATCGATTGAACCTCAAATAGTAGTTCTATAAAATATAATAATAAATCTAAATATAAATTATATTGATACTATCAAATCTTGCTTCTAATCTCGCTCCTAAAGCAGTACCCACATCTGCAACTAAGCATATGAATTTAAAAAAGGAAGAGAGAATAATGAGCTTGACAAGCCATTGAGCAATGAATATCTTGATTAGATAATTCATATGATAATATAAGTTACAATAATCAAAATACATTTTATCATTAATCGGTGCACAAATGTTATCAAATTTATTTTCAAAATATGAATTTAATAATATCAATATCATTCAAATATTCACATACATAATTATATATCTAATTAGAAATCAATGATATTTAATAATCTGATTCAAAATAAATTTCGCTCAACTCATCAACCTTTAACTATGACCATACTTATACCTCATGGTCAAGCCAGAATATCATATTTATATCCTATGGTTGGACTAAAATACCATGCTTATATCCTATGGCAGGGCTGAAATACCATACTTATATTCTATGGCTAAGCTAGAAGTAGAATCACGAGATCCGTAATATTAGAGTGCCAAAGCATAACCCCCAATTAGCAGGGTTCAAAACCTAGTGAGGCTGAGAGTCTAATCCAATTCATATCAAAAAAATTTTTACAAAGTAACACATATTTCATAATCAAATCAAAATATGCATATATGATTTTGGATCAATAAACAATATAGTAATAGTCCAAGAAATATTATTTCAAAAATTCTTATTAATTTTCATTCAAAACATATTTCATAAAATTCATAAATCATGTATAAATCCAATAACAATTTATTCAATATTTAAAATAATATTATATAAATAAAAAATCTATAGAAGGTGAATCATTACTTACCTCACACATACTCCAATCAATCCAAATAATTCTATTTTTTTAAATCTTTATTTTATAGATCATGTCACAGTATCCCATGTTGAATATCTTCTTGTCAAGATAACTACACTTCTATATATAATCGAGTCTAATAATAAGAAAGAATATGGTTAATTATAAAATAATAGGATTCATGGTAGTCACATTTAATGGTCCAAGTCGGTCTGATCATCATAACTTTATCCGATCAAGATCAGACTAAGATATAGATAGTTTAATAGAGATCGAGTGTGATCAAATCAATAGTATCCCATAAGAGTCAATATGGAGGTCAGTACACCGTCTAACGATCGGAGGTTAGTTCGATCAAACAACTTTATTTAATCAGAATCACTAAAGATGCAAGAATTCGATGGAGGCCAATAAAAATTAGATTCTATGATTCTTGATAAAAGCTCAAATGGTGTGGAGTTGCTTGACTAATACGATAACTCAAAATCTCTCTATCAGGTCAACTTGAATTCAAAGAAACAAGGCTCAGACCTTCACTAGGTTCATAACTTAAGTAGAGAGAGAATGTCAGAGGAGAGAGAAATTAGCAAGATAGAACGAGACTAATCAGATGATACTATCATGCATCCTGATCGATTTGATCAAAGTGATTTCATCAAATCATGATTCAACTAGTGTACAGATGATTCAATAAAAATTATGGATGATAAAATCTAGTAATATCCAGTCTAGCCAAAATGGATGCTGGCACATTGTCCGACGACCATGGATCAGAATTTCTTAACCAAAATCAGTAAAGCTCATTAAAAGAAAGTCTTTTATTGGATCAATCCTAGAGAGATAAACTTCATAAAGAGAGGCACAATTCTAGAGAAAAAAGTTTTAGAGAGAGAAACTTGATAGAAGCTAGAGAGAGAAACTTGATAGATAGGAAAGAGAGAGGAGAGAGGAAAGAAAGAGAAAATCTCTTCTTTTTTTCTTTTTCTTTTTCTTTTTCTTTTTTTTCTTTCTTCTTTCTTTTTCTCTCTTGGCGAAAGAAGGGATTCAGTTAATCCCCTCTCTCCTAGAGCAGTTGGCTTCCACCACCGATGGTCATGGCCAACAATGGTCAGAGCCTCGATGGTGAGGCAAACGTCGGTTGGTAGTGACGGTTGGCTATGAAAAATTAGAAAAAATAAGGCCAACAATAGGGTAAGGGCTCAGTTTCTTCCAAGAAAAATTCGATGATTGCCGGTCAGAATCAAGAATCTAATAATTAAGGAAGACGGAGGGTTAATCAAAGTTTGCCAGCCTTTTACATAATTTTCTAGTGGTGGTTGGCTCTGATTCCATTGAACACATTAACAAGCTTCCACGAAGAAGAAGAGGAGAGAAAAGGAAAATCGTTGGCAATCGGGTATGAGATCCAAAGGAGAGGGTGGCAGCTCATCAAATAGAGTGGAGGGTGGCCAATTCTCACTCAAAATTGACTTTCCTCCTGCAAAATCAAAAAGGAGAAGGAGACTTTTGGGAGACCTCTTCATCTCAGTTTTTTTCATCGCTTTAAAATTCATGCAGCCAATATGGGCCATTTGACAAGCTGTTGGAATTTGGTCCACTTGATTTCTATTGATCTAGACTAACCATGATCAGATAAAATCATCTTAATTGAATTGATTGGAACATCAGTAGCTACTGCTTAGCCCTTGTCAGGTACCACTAGATTCAATCGGCTTTGATCTCTATGGAGCTAGTGTACCTTAGTATGATCTTGATCGAAAAGTTATCATGACCGAACCAACCTAGACCATTGGATATGTCTATCCATCAATCCTATCTATCTATAATTATCCTTATCCTTTCTAATTATTAGACTTGATTTTGAATAGGGGAATAGTCGTCTAGATAAGATGTCCAATGATGGGATATCATAATATGATCTATGAGGATTCTAAAGAGAAGAGATTTTTGAAATTATTTGAATTTGTTGGATTATGTATGAGATAAGTAATACTTCACTTTTTCTATATTTACCAGTAAATTATAAAATATTTTTCTATTGAACTATTATGATTTATGAATCTGATGTATGTATTTTGAATTATCGAATATGTCCTTTTCTGAAATATTAAGTGACTTATAATTGAATGTATTAAATTTGATATGAATCATCCCGATTGATTTTGATTTTGCATGGTTTATAAATTATTTGATTTAAACTATGAAACATATTTTAAGAAAAGTGTTTTGATCTGAGATGAATTTTGACTTGCAGGCTGACTATGCATCGAACCCTACCAATGAGGGTTAAACATTGGTACTATGATACTATGCCAGTAGAGCAATTGTGCATTGGTAATTCAATACCCTGCTAGTAGGGCTTGCACACTGATAATTTGATATCCTATTAGTGGGATTATTAAACGCTCATAATTTGATACCCTATCAATGAGGGTTGTGCACTAATGCTTTGATACCTTGCCATTAGGGGTTATATAATGGCATATTGATTTAGTTCATGGCTATTGACATAAATGTAATATTTTGAAAGAAATCGATTTATTAATGAAACTGAATTTTAAAAGGATGGCATCCACATGCTTATTATTTGAAAAGTATCGTATATATATGATTTGGATTTTGAATTGATGCTCCTTGTATACTTATTTACAGTATATTATTATTGCTTGATTTAATCTAGTTGAAGTATTCATTGCTTACTGGATTGTCTATTTTATTATTTATATTTTACTATTTTTATAAATCTTGAGAACTAAAATGACACAAAAATATATACGGGAAAGTGATTAAAAGTAGAACTTCGATATCTTCATGCAATTTTAGTGAAGATTGATGCAAAATCATAAAATATTATTTTATAAAATATTTAATTTAGTTATTTGAATTAAAGTTGAATATTAATTATTTAAATTATATTTCGCTTATATATCATGATGATTATGTCTTATATGCTTATGGAAAGAGTTCTTTATGATTATATTGCGGTTGCCATAACCCCTACCCATTTGATGACTGGGGTATCACACTTTGTTTTCTTTACTATGACTTGCAATTCTGTTAAACATGGATCTCATGAGACATGATATGACAATTAAAGTGGGAATTGGCCAAGAAATGCCACAACAATGTAACACCATTGTTGAGGATTATCATAATTCATGGAAATTTCATTAGATGTTTGGTGTTATTTGATTATTTCCAGTTGTATCCCCTTTCTCATACAAGGCACACCATAAAAGAAAAGCATAGAATATCTGATGTATTTTCCCTTTTTATACAGGTTGATCAAGTTAAGAAAAAGAGAATATTTATTTCCAGTAGGTAGGAAATTTAATTCATTCATACTGCATACTATGATTTATAAGGATTTATTCATATCTAGGAATTATATTTGAGTTTAGAATACTAAGGTCATTCCATAGTGACCTTTGTGCATTGGGTCCCTCTTATATATTTTTAGAATAAAATAGAAATATAATTTATATAAAGCAGAAAATAAAAAACTGTTATGGTAGTTGAGCTGGTGGCAACTAACTCCAATGATGCTAGTTCGGTTCCTAATAAAAGGCAGTTAAATAAATTTACCTTAAGGAAAGTGGTAGTGCTACAAATGTTGAAGCCTTTCCTTCAAGAATTTTTGTTTTTTTGCCCATCTATTACAAAAGTTTGAAACACAGAAGCAGCCTACCGACATGTGGGGTAATGGTGCATACATTTGACCATCGCCAGACCCTATAGTGCAGGAGCCTTGTGCATTAGGACTCCTTTTTTTCATAATGGAAAATTTAGCCAATAGGAGACTAGTACGGTGCTCTAAGATGAGCTAACTACCTATGTTAAGTGATTGCCACAAAATTTTGATGTGAAGGTGATGTAGCTTAGGCCACATTTAGATGGGGAAGAGGATGAAAATGCACGAAATAAGAGAATAGTGAAAGAGGGGAAGAAACTCTCTCCTCGAGTTTTTGATTCAATAATAAAAGAATCATTGATTATAACATTGGCTAAAAGGGCTGTATTTATAAAAGAAAAAGAAACTAACCGACTTAAACTAGGACTCTAACACAAAATAAGATAAAAATTGAGAATCCCAATTCATCTAGAATCTTTGGGGCTTCTGTTGATTGGTCAAATAATAGAATCATACCCCCCAAACTAGACGTGATGGCAAAGTAGTCAGACCCATAGAGCACAAAAGGAGCTTTCTAAATCAGGGTCATAATAGCGATTCTAACATCGGATCAGAAAGCTACACTCGATCTAGCACGACAATGTCAAAATTAGCTAGATCAGGCACAATCAGACTGGATCCTTGCCCATCAAGTCCGATCCATCAAATCAAGATCTCTATCCACTCTGACGTCTCGAGTTTGAAGCCTCCATTTTTTCCGTCAAGAAGCGTGCTTCATTAGAAGGTTGATGCTGGTCTCTGGCTTGGATTTAGATAGTTCCTTCTTCTTCAGCAGTGCCAGAGTAATCTTCTGAACATCCTTTCAGAATGTGTAGGTGTTTTGACATCCATCATGAATAACACTATGATTGTACTATCACGGCCTTCCTAAAAGCAGATGACAGACATCCATAGCAACGATGTCACACCAAACTTTGTCGAAGTAATTCTGCTTGATAGAGAATGATAAAAGGCAGCGACTATTAATAACAACCTCGCTTTCTTTCCAAAATCATGATAGCTTGTAAGGTCGGGAATGCTTTTCAGTTGTCAAATTTAGCTTCGTAACGACCTCTTAGAAGATGATATTCTTGCAACTACTTCTATCGATGATAACTTTGCAGACTTTCTTTTCTATGGTACAGTAGGTATGGAAGATATTGGTCCACCACCAATCTTCTTCCTCTTTTTTGAGAGCAAGCAGACTCTGTCGAACAACTAGAGCCTCCCCGCTATCTCCAAACAGCAAGGAATCATCCTTTTCTTCACCTTCTTCATCATAGGTAGGCTCTTGATCCTCATCAGATTTTTCGTCTTCTTCTTCGATCAGCAAGTGCTTTCCAAACCATCCAACAGGATTCTTGTACTTGCTCCACGTGTGTCCAATCTCGCCATAATTGTAACACCATAATGTAAAAGATCCCACCGTAGTTGGCTTCAGAGATCTCATATCAACAACACCACGAATAAGAGATAGAAGCCATATTGCACCGCATGTCCCTCTGATTTTCTGAAACTATGTTACATCGCATCTCTCTGATTCTTTGGCACTTGGTTACTCCGCATGGGAGAATCAGATCTGGGCATAGACCTTCATCGCAACTACTCAATGACTCCAGCACAGTGGTATGCCTCTTTGACCATCCACAGGGCAATTTTTTTTATGGGCAATTTTTATGTTTATTAACATTATTAGATGATAATAAGACAAGAAAATCCAATAGGGTGCTTCTTGCTTGCAACTGGAAATAAGTGATTGTTGCATCTGTGCCCAGAAGTTTTAAGTTTGTTTCCTAGGCTTGCCACTTTTTTGTTATGAAAACTCTGCCTTTGCTTTTTCTAAAGTTTACCTTGTTGGAACATGGAAACTTAAAATCGTTACTTCTCTAGTTAAAACATTGGATAGCATGAAGACTAACAACTAGAAAAACGTATTATGACAAATGACTGACTCAAGTTACATAAGGTAGGTCCATTCTGCTCGGTGACAATATTCTTTCTTTCATTTAAAGTAACGGTGGTGAAATATGTAATTTACTCTGATTATTATTCAACCATCCAGGGACTATCTTTGATCAAAATAATTCCAGAGATTTCCTTGAATCCTTGGTGGGAACTTGAAACGATAGCAAGTCTGTCATCCCCTGTGAATACATAGCTCCTAGCGGTCTGTGAGTTTCCTTGCAATTTGTTTTTTGGGATCATCAAATATTGTAAATGGTTTGAATCCCTGCTGGTTGCTGACAGGTACTAGGTTGGAATGTCCCTGATGGATTTTATAGCCTCTTCTGGAGACCATGCTTTGGGCTGTAAGCAAGTACTCATGTCCAGCTCTAGCTTTATTTTGAAGGCTCGGTTTCTTGGGCATCTTGGTTACCACTGCTAAACATAACTTTCCTTGAATCATTCCTCCAGGGTTCTAGGTTGTAGTAGATCACCCTAAAGTCAGCTTGGAGAAGAGCCCATTTGATTTGGCGGTCATGCTTTGTGGAGAGCATTTTGAATACCTTGCTAACAATTTGATAAATGTGCTGTATAGACATAGATGAGGTATGTGGACAAGACTTGTTTGCAGAATCACAGTAGCAATGCCTTGGCTGAGGGGATGGTAAGATTATCTATTTTGGACTTCTTGATTTTTAGATCCTATTGTCGTGTTCTAAGATTTCAAAGTGATCATTTGATTATGCGTTTAATTTCAAGATGATCAACACAATGCAACAATTTTGGAGGGCAGTTAAGAATAATGCACAGGTTGGAGATGGATTTTTCATCAGATTGGTTATGTGGGTTAAGCCTTGTTCCAAGGACTCTTTGCACATTTGACACGCACAAGGGGTTAAAACAGGACTATTTGGAGAATGGAGAATGTGATTCAGAGTGCCGTATTCTATCTTTCAAAGCAAAGAGATCGATTTGCTTCACACTGAGGAAGCATTTAGAACCCAACGGGTTGACACTTGGAAGGAAAGCTAAGCTAAAAAGTCATCAGTATGGTCATTACCTAGTGCTTGGAGAGTACTCTTGACAAAGAGACAAGATATCACTGTTGCTGAGATCATCTATAAATAAATTCAATCATCGACAACTCTGTTCTAGAGGAGTTGCAAGACAAATAACTTCATCCGTCATCAGAATCTTTCTATTGTACTATAGTAGGACACGTAAGGGCTTGAACTAGGAACTACATTTAAGTTGGATTAGTTGAAAAGAAATCATCTTTGGTAAATTAACTGCATTAACTCTCCTGCAGTTCTGAACATTTTAGATGGACTTGGCTTTACCATGATGATGAATTTTCCGCTTAGCACAATGATCTCTGCCTTTTGTTTCTGCCAGCAATTTCTATATCTCTTTTTTGATCCATGTAAGCATATTTTCTCTGGCAACTCTAAGCTCGTCCAATATACTCTGCATATATGCAAAGTTACTGTTTAGTTCATGCCTACCCTTTTTTTCTCCGTACATTATCTTTAGATGATGACTTTTCATGACCTATGTAATTGTCTTCACAAGTTCTATTACGTTCAGATTCACCTTCCTTATATTTCATGATCCTAATTTTGTTGACTTTCTCAACTCTCTTTCTTTTTTAAGAACTTTGGACGGTCAATCTCAACATGCTTTTCAGATTTAGCGGACATTAAATCTGATATTTGTTTCAGTTTCTTAAGGACTGGTTCAGCATTTGATTGAGAGTCATCATCCAAAGAGTCAATGTCATCTTGCTTCCTGAACTCCCATTGATGCTGAAATTTCTGGCCTTTGGCCATTCTAAACATGCTTTCTCAAAACCAGCAAGCTATTCTAACTTCTTAAAATCATGACATCATTGTCAAACAATAAATCTCTGTATCACAGTTTTAGAACAATTCTACAACTTAGAACTTTGGGCAAGTAAATTTACCTGTAAGCAGTTCTTGATCACAAATTCCAGTACATGACATCAAAAGGGCTCCATGATCCTTGAAAGAAGCCACCTTCATGACAAAAACATGAACTGAGTTATAGAATAAAATTGGTTTCAATTCCCCTAGCATAAAGGCAACAAATCGACCAACCTTGCTGAAACTAAAATGTATTTGATCCAACCTGACTACTTGCTTAAATACATATAATTCTACAAAAGCATGCAGGCATAAGTAACATTAGATCAGAATCATGATAAGCAAGTAGCTAATAGAATAACTAATTAGAAGACCTACCATGGAAATGGAAAACACATACCAAATAATGTAAAGACAGAAAGCATCATAAGAAAATTCAATAAAAATCCTGTTGAATTCTATAATGGATGGGTTAAAAATGGCTATGGTTTCACAACAGGCAGAAAGTAACAATCATAAAGCATCTGCTCACTCTTGAAGCTTACAAAACACCTCAATCAAAGTGATTCTTGGTTCCAGCATATAATAATCACAATGCAATCAATCAATCTAAGAGTCTTCCTGGAAAGATTCACTTCTGCAAGAGCATAGGCATCGAATGCAACATTAAGGGAGCCTTTTAATGCCTTATTATGCTGTGCAAGAGTAGGATATCGGAGCATCTGACCCCACGTTAGTAGGTGATCATATTGTTTAGATGGTGGTAGACTCTCCGACCTCCATGTGGATAACACAAGATATCTAGAAGGTGATTTGTAATATCTTGACATATTCGGGAATAATATCCCCAGCCTCTCTGTTTTGTATCATCTGCTGATCTCCCAGTAATTTTCCAGCAACAGATCAGAGACTGCTGCATACTCTCCTTGTATAGCATAAAAATGGCATCTGAAAAAAATACCGCAAGAGCTAAAATCCTAGATAGAAAACATTATGCTCTTTTATCTAGTTAAAATCAGGTATAAGTAGAAAAATTCAATAACTGTATTGAATTATTGATCAATGATGTCTTGTTCTTCTAGAGGCATCAGTTGAAGTTCTCAAGTCCTACCTCTTGTAATTTTTCTTTTAAAAGTGTGCTGGTGTCAAGTAATAGCTAGCTTCAAGCATTTTAAGTATAAACAGATTGAAGCAAGTAAAACTTGTGGAGTTGTGCTAGAGAAAACTTGAACAAAATAATCTTCAACTGCAACAGAATTTTGGGGAAAGAAGCAATAAGAATAACGAGAATGTAACTGCTATTGGCACATCTCTCTCCATCAAAGCATCATGACATCAAACACATGAACCAGAAAAAAGTTAACTGTAGTTGGTGGCATTTTGTTCCTCAATTATTGATGTTTGTTGTGGGTCTACCAGAATTATAGATTCCAGCAAGCCAAAATCCAAACTTTGAAGCTTTACAACGGTTGCACATATTCATATGACCTTGTCATCCTTTGGATTATTTGAAATGTTTGTTGTAGTTTACAACTTTCGAGTTTCCTGTGAGGAAGACAGATCGTTCCTATGCTGATGAGCTTAAGTGAATTGTTTGTGACTTCCAAGTTGACGGGTTGTTTGTGCGGTCTTAGGGAGGTGCATTTGCTTGTGTTCTTGCTATGTTTTAGTACTTAGCCACTGCCAAGTATTGTTGGTTTTCTCATGCAAATTTGTTTCCTTTTTATTGCCATCAATTCTGCAACTTTTAGAGAATTCTACATCACATCATCTCCTTTGTGTTCTACCTATGAAAAAGCAATCATAGAGGGAAAACATGAAAAGTAATAATAGTATAACACAACACAAAAAGGGAAACAAGAGAGAAGAAAAAAAAATTACAATTAGCGAAAAAAACATCCTAAAATATCAGGATTTAAGAGTTATCATACACATTAACAATTCCCAATATCATCATCATCCACACAAAGGACAAGAGGCAGAGTGAAAAAATGCAAAGGAAAACCACTGAATATTAGCTCATTAAGTCATCCTACAGAGATGCGGACTGCAAAAGCTATCACCACCAAGAACTTTGCAAGAAAACTAACAGAAGGACCAACTAAGAGGAAAAATCAAGTGGACTTCAAGTACTGTTCTAAAGCTAAACAATCACAAGAAGTTCTAAGGCTAAACATTTTAATGGGTTTTGAGATGAATAATTGGAGATGCTCTCACCTTATTTCTTTGCTTTTTCTTTTCTGGGTAACTTTTCATGGCCAAAGTTATGGCGAGTCAGGTGTATATTGATGCAAAAGACCTGTAAGGTCATCAGCGGTTTGAATACTTGGAAGAAATTACTCTCTCTCTCTTTCCTCTTAAAAAGTGTGAGTACTCTGAACAATTTGCCCATTCTCGTGGTTAGCACCACGGGCATCCTACCCGCTCTTTGATTTATCAGAATTGGACCAGACTTGTGTACCCAAAAAAAAAAAAAAAGATTTCTTCCTGAATTTATCAATTAAAAAGCGCTTGACTCATCAATTAAGATCCTAGCCCAAATCATGAGAAAGGGAAAGAAAAAATCCCAATGGATCTTCCTTTATTTTGCCCACAGAATTCGGAGGTGTTGAGGTGATACGTGCTAGGTCGATATATTGCTCAATTTACAAATCAAGCAGAAAATCCAATCTGATCCTGTTATATTAGGTAAACAAGCTTTCAAGATTTTTGAAGTGGGTTGCACTAGATTCATAATTTAGACTGGATTAACCAATAATAGCTGTTTCTGAATCAGGATCACTAGTTGTTTACAAATGAATAACTAGGTTAATTGCTTGCTCATGTGAAGCTTGGAAACAATCCATTGCTAAGATGTTAATATGTCTTTGCATACCGAAATAGCATGCAAATGCTCAAGAATGATAGCTTTTAGGATTTCTGATCAGTTCACCTTCATGATACGAGGTTATAGTCTTGAAGAATGTAATAAGAAGGATATCTAGAATGTTTCATACACTGATACACACAGAGACATATATGAACAGGTAATCTGAAGAAAATTATTGTGAGGGAGTCTAAAGTTGATGTATCCCTCATGTTAATTTCCAACCGTTGAAACATTTGATGTTGTCTAAATTACAGCAAAGGGCATGGGAATTTTGTGGATGGAAGGAGGAGGGGGATGGCAATTTGAAGGTGGGAAGTTGTCACGCCCCAAACCCAAAAATTGTGAGTACTCAAGTGTTCACTCTGAATGTCAAAGAGGTTTCAGGAATATCCTGAGAAAGTATCTAGCCCGAACCTAACTAGAGAGTCTTAGTTGACCCAAAGTCAACCAATGGGACTTTAAAAAAAATTAGCTAGAAATTATCCCCTTCAATCCAAGATGCAAGCAAAAAAATATCTAATCATAGTCTGTCACAGCAACTGTTGCATGCTCGTAAAAAATTCTTCCTATAAACATGCAAAGCATCATACACCCAGGTCAAATAATAATAAAAAGAAATATGAAATACATGTAGGCTGCATGGAATAGAGCTGGGTAATGTCCTCATCAGATATGCTGTATAAACACAAATACATATTTTCTACATCAAATCCATGGATCTTCAGTTAAACAAAATATTCAAGGAATTCTACATGAGAAAACCCACAAAACAAATTGGGATTTTCTGATTTCTTCCTCCAATATTTCATAAACTCAAGGCTTATAACACTGGTTTCAATACTCATGCTAGTACTCAATCGGTACACCTTGGTATTGCAATAAGGTGGGCATATCGAGTATTGGTTCCCTATCAATACAAGTTGGTGTGCCCGGTATGGGTTGTTACAGTCTGGTATTGCATATCATGATCTCCACAAATCCCAAAGGTCTGTTTAATCTTTGCATGATACACAACTATTAAACTATAATTTCAGAACAATTATTATATTTATAATGATTAGTTAATATATTCCAAATACTGCAACTAACAAGCCAAGTGTGTATGTGTAGTTTCATTACAAGATTTTTTAAATATTCATCATTAGATTATTGTTTAATAATAATGCAAAACTATAAACATAAAATTGGGCATTGCACTATAATAATATAACATTAATAGTCTCAAAATCAACAAAACTAGTACCAAGGCTCGTATCGGTTCCTCAAGGGTATGGTATGGTATGATACCATGCCGTACTGACTCCGGCATACCAACAAAGGAGAACTAGAAAGGGAAGGGGAAGGGAGAAGAAAAGAGAGGAAGAAAGAGATGGGTGGAGGAAAGGATGGGAGGGGAGGAGAGGGAGGGGAAGAGAGGCCATGAGAGGTGAGCCCCCTCTCCTCTGGCTGCTGCATAATGAAAGAAAGGAGGAGAGAGAGAGAGAGAGGTAGGAACGAAGGGAGAGAGCGGGGTAGGGAGAGAGGGACTGAGAAAGGGAGAGGGGAAGGGCTTTCAAGCCCTCTCTTAAGGACAGAGCACCTATTTCTTTTTTCTTTTTTTTTGAATTTTTCTTAAGCGAAATCAGCCCCTGACTTCACTTAAATGAGGGGGACGGAGCCCCTGTTTCATTTAGAAACAGGGTCTCCACTTCCATTACACCATGCTTGAGGAGATGACTCTTGAAAGCCCTCTACCTCTCCCTCTCTCGGCCCCTCTCTCTCCCTCTTCCTCTCCCTCTCTCCCCCTCTATCTCTTTTCCACTCTTTCCTTCTCCCTCTCCCCTTCCCACCCTAGTGTCTCAAATTGTAGGGTGAAGCCATCCTAATCCGCCCCCGGTATGGCTTGGTATGCCCTGAACCAAGTGGTTCAGGGCAATACAGCAAACCATAGGTGGTCTTAATGAATGTTAAATTACTTATGGTTAGAGAACCAATATTAATAAGAAGGAATTCTGTAGCATTCCAATTTTTCTCTCCTATCAAGCTATGTTCAGCATTTTGTCTAATTGAATTGCACATCAAATATAAACAAGTTTAAAGTAACTCCAAGATCACATTGAGGAACATCACAAAAAAAATATAAAATGAAAAATACATAATTGGAATTGCATCTAAAACTCATATATCAACAGTAATTTTGGCACATACCACCATAGGAATTCGCTTATCTAATCCTGCCCTATGCAGCTCATCAACATGTTGCAAGGCTTCTCTACACTCCTCCCTATCATCAATGTATCTTTTCTTCACACCTTCAATTTGATACAATTCATGACCTCTGCCTAGGAGAAACTGCGACATAGCTCTCATGTCACGAGCAAATTTTAAAACATTCAAAATGTTACTCTAGGGCAAATTGCAATATGATTCTCATGTAAGAAAGCAAATGCTCGAAACAATTAAAATGTTCACACAAGAGATTGAAGAGAAACTGCTAGAACATTTTAGGGAGAAAGAATTGTTTAAAAAATGATCAAAGGGAAGTAAAAGGTGCATAGTGTTTTGCAAAATACGCATCTTCATAAAAAGCACAGAAATGAGAATTTCTTGCCAAAGCCAAAAACATGCCTTCATGAAAATACTACTCAATATATTTTGTTTGTCAAGTTGTAAATGTGGCTTTCCATTCACATCAGTATTCATGTTTGTGTGTCAATCAAACACATGTGACTGACTCAAGTGTGCATCCATGTTACCTCCTTGCTTGAATATAGAAACAAAAGAGAGATGGCTCCTAATCATGTTCGAACATAGAATCTAAGGATAGAATAATGTTGGTGGAAAAGAACGTACGATCATATCACCTTCCTTTCCCATGGCTACAGCAGCTCGTATAGCCACTCGTCTATTATCATGCAGGAAAAGCCTACATCCATTTGGAAGAACAGGGTAGAGAAATTTTTCACCATATTGCAAATAATCTTGCAAGGTCAATCCAATGCCAGCCAGCATGTCATCAAAGATGTTAACTGTGTGATGTATTAACACATTAATTCCATATCAGCATCGAATTCAATAACCCAATAGAAAAGTATCAACTAATTCTTCATTCCTATAACATAAGATTAATGGACAGAATAACAAGATCTTAAGAAATATAAAGGACACCTCAAATACATACATTGGTTTTCAGACTTTGGATTGCCAGATGTCAAAATAATTACATCACTTTTTTCTGAAGCAATTTTTGTCAGCATTGGTCTCTTCCCTTTGTCAGTTTCTCCAGCACATCCAAATACTGGATAGAATGAATCAAAAAACAACGTGAGCACACATTAATAACTAAAAATATTCTGGGATTGGACAATGAAAAGGAAAGCATATCAAAAGAATGTACAACAAACCATATCTTATTAGTCCAGATCAGCCACATGGAGTATAGTTTGTCACTAGTTGCTTTTGAAGTCCAAATTTTCAATAAATTATGTCTATACCACTAGAGTGCAAAGATAATATAAGATGTCACCAACATAACGTACAAATCTTTGCTACTAACAGCCTGAATTAGCAATAGCAAAATTAATATCTTTACACATAAAACATCAAAAATATAATATTAACAAAAAAAATGCACATATCAAACAATTAGAAACAAAATCTGCTGTTTCAAAGGAATTTCTAGCAAAAACATCAAAAAATTTTGTTATTTTGGTATTAGCCATAGAAAACCATGATAATTACTCACAAAATTCATCCAATATGAGCAAACTAGAAAGATAGAAAGGACGAGAAAAGCACAAAAGTAAAAAAGAAAGAGATAGAGGGACCACAGATAATAGTGTACCAGTGATGATTCTCTGTGCTCCTAGTTCCCTTGCGGCATCTAGAAGTCTACAAAAAGAATCCGGCGAATGTGCATAATCTACAACTACTGCAAAGTTTTGCCCTTCGTTTATAAGCTCGAATCTACCAGGGACACCATCCATTTCTTCAATGCCCCTAACAATATTCTCTGAGGGGGCATCCATTGCAATCCCAACAGCTACTGCAGCTAGTATGTTATATATGTTATACCTCCCAATCAAACTAGAAGAAATTTCCAATATTCCTTTTGGTGTGTTGATCACAACCCATGTCTTAAACAACGAGAGCTCAATCTTCATAGGGTACACATCAGCATCCTTATTCCCCATCGCGAATGTCACAACAGGAACACCCGGATTCCCCTGTGCAACAAAAAATGATGCATTCGGGTCGTCAATGTTCACAATTTTCCTGTGAAATCTTGGGTCGACCATCCTTGCGAACATCTTAGCCTTGCTATTTCTATACTCCTCCTCTGTCCCATGGAAATCCAGGTGGTCTCTTGTCAGATTCATAAAGACTGCCATATCAAAATCTATCTCGTCACATCTCCCCACCGACAATCCCACAGAAGAAACCTCCATGACCACTGCCTCAGTCCCAGCGCGCACCATCTTCGCCATCAGTTCCTGGACCATGACTGCAGTAGGAGTTGTGTTGGGAGCTTCCAGCGGATAATTCCCATGAACATAATACCCCACCGATCCCAGCATTCCCGTCTTCTTCCCCATTGCCTCGCTGACTGCCCGAACCAGGTGCGCTGTTGTAGTCTTGCCATTCGTTCCTGTAATCCCGATCACAGACAAGCTCTTCGATGGATGCCCATAAAAGGTTGCAGCAAGAACAGGAAGCACCGAATTAGTATCCTCCATTACTAAAAGGGCCTTGCAGGCTAATTTTTCATTTATACCAAGCTCTCTACTAGCCACCACTGCAACAGCTCCCCTTTCCATGGCCTCGGCAACAAAACAGTGCCCATCGGTTTTGTACCCCGCACAGCAAACGAAGACATTTCCTGGCATCACCTTCCTCGAGTCATTCTGAATTCCCGAGATCAAAACCTCCATATCTCCATATACCGACACCGGCACAACTCCGCTCTCATCTATAAGCTCAGCTAACGTCAATCGGAACTCGGGCTCTAGAATTCGAACCCGGGATTTTGGTAAACTAACAAGACCACTATCACTGGATGACACCCACTCCTTATCAACCGCCTCTTTAGCAGGTAATTTCACGAGATTATCTCGAAGAGGTCCTACCTCCGTGGTCAAAATCGTATCTTGGAGCTGGAGAACGCCACCACGGTAGGATTCTTTACGGGATTCCGGGTGGAATTCGCCATTGGGGCCGAGCGCGGACGGGAGCAAGAACGCTCGGCGGCGGAGGAAGAGAAGAGGGGAGGATGGTTTGGAGAATGAGAGGAGGGATAGAGTGGGAAGAGACATTGGAGACGGAAAAGGGTTTGAGGGTTTCTAGGGTTTTAGAAATCGAGGGTTTGGAGAACTCGAGCAATCGGCAGCCATGGAGGCTGAAATTAATAACAGGAAAACAGACGGGGTTGGCCATATGCAGAATGGGGAAGGCATTTGAAACGAAGAACCTTCCTTCCGGGAAGAATGGTATGGGACAAGGAATCCAAGATGTTAAGCGTTAGAACTACCCTCACGGTTTGAATCAAGTGACTTGAGCGGATTCTCGAACATGGTTGGGTAGAACAAAAATGATAACAGGCGGACATTAGTGAAAAAATTAAGGGATAGTTTACTACATTTATCCTAATATTAATTTTAAAGAAAATTAAAAAGTTAAATTTTTTATTAATAAAATTATCAATCTAAAAATTTAAAAAAATAATATTTTTTATTTTTTTATTTTTAATATATCTTTTTTTATTAATATATACTATAAATTATATAATATACACTAAAAACATTAATCAGCTAGGAAATTAATATACCTCAACAAATAAATTGATGTATATGGAGTTCACCACTATATAATACATAATCAAGTGATACATACTTAACAAATTTATCATCGAGCAACCAAATATATACCTCCAAGCAAATGAATATATAATTTTTGAAATATTATATTTACAAGTAAATGCTACTTTGTCTAATGGTACATGCTTATCGATTTTCTGATTGATATTATAAGATTCTTTGATACATACCCCGTAATGATACAATACACATCTCTAGATAAAAAAATATATTTTAGAAACTATATACTAATTTGAGTATGCATTAGGTCATTGCTAGGTGTATATCGAAAAAGTTTGTAATATATACAGAAAGTCGATAAGTATGTATCACCATAGCATTTAGCGTGTATTGGTAAACATAATGTTCTGTAAACTATGTATCAATTTGATTGGAGAAGTGTATTGGATTGCTAGATGACTAATTTGCTAAGTATATATCACTTAGCTGTATGCTATATATTGATAAACTTCAAATTCTAAAAATTATGTAACACTTTACCGAAAGATGTATCTTAAATCACTGTTAGGTATGTATCAAAAAAGCTTACGGTATATATTAGAAAGTAGATGAGTATGTATCATCATGACATATAGTATATATTAGTGAATATAATTATTGAGGATAAAATAACTCTAGCCGAAGTCCAATAAGATGACCAAACTTGATATGACTTCATCTAGTGTTGCAACAGTTGTAGCTGAACTTCAATTGAACTAGTTTAGCTCAAAAGGGTCTATCTCCAAGCCGTATATGCTAGATGAACTTCTTAGTGGAAATAATTTCCCCTTTCTCAGCAATTGCCAAACTCCTTCGGGCATGAAAAATTCCATCGATTGAACTTGAATAGCAATGGGCATGATAACTGACTCTGGTTCTGATGATAGCAAAGCCCAGTCAAAGATTGAACCTTACCATTTATTGATTTCATTTATGGTAGAATCCTTGTGTAGTCAAATTTCTTTACAACATACGGCATATTAATTTTGCAGCAGAAACCTTGCCCAGCTGAATTTTCCTCATCATATCCTATCTCGGCCGAACTCCTTCAGAGAATCTGATAAATTCAAAGTTCTCCTCTCTAGCCTCTAGCCTGAAAGCTCCCATCAATCCTTAGCCAACTTTGAAGTCAGTCGAACTTCTCAAAGTTGTTAAAAGCAGCACCGATGGATTCCAACCAAGCGCCTGATTCGCCATCTGCTACTCACAAGTCGATCTCCAAGTTCGGCCCACTTAGCTCCAAGTTCTTCATCCCAACACGCAGCCTACTAATAAGTACAGAAGCTGCATCCGAACTCCAACAAATAAACTTAACCATCTATAAGTCGCAATAAACGACAGTCTACTCTTCATAACAAACTTCACGTGGCCCAAGCAATCCACTAACATTCTATTATGGCTGTCACTCTTATTTTGTTATAGGCTCCGTCTATATAAAGGATCCTCCAGATACATTTTTTCTTAAGCTCTCCTCACTACTCTTAATTCTCTCGAGTACTCTATTCTTGTTGGTCGGAGAACTAACTTGACCATCAGAGGATCCCGTCGGAGCCATCCACCTCTGATTTGGGCTTTGCCTTACAAGCCTCATCGGTGACCTCATTTTCACCAGCTCCAGCTAACTCCGACATTAGCACTATTTTCTGCATCAATAATAATATTCTAAAAATTATGTATCAATTTTTTTAGAGCTATGTATTGGGCTACTAAATGACTAATTTACTAAGTGTGTATTATCTTATCATATATTATATTGATGCAGAATCTGATCGACGTCTGATCGAGCTGGAGTTGAGAAAGAAGAGGTCGCCATCGATGACCTGCAAAAAAAAGTTCCACCCGGAGTCGATGGTGGTGGCTCTGGCAGGATCCTCCGATGATTAAGTTAGCTCTTCCGACCAACAGGAATGGAGTGCTCAGGAAAGAGTTCAGCCAAGTTTTTGGAAAGAAGAAGAAAGCTTAAAGAAAATATATCTGGAGGATTTCTTTTATAGATGGAGCTCGAAGTAGACTAATAGTGATAGCTATAACCGTCTGGTAGCTGGCCGCATGAGAGGGATGCCGTTTACAGCAGACTGATAGTATAGCCATAGCCGTCCGGTAGTTGACCGCTCAGGACCGTATGAGTGGGGCATCGCTTGCAGCATATTGATAGTGACAGCCGTAGCTATCTGGTACTGAGCCGCTTGAAGCCACATGGAGGGGTGAAGAGCTTTGACGTATGTCAATTTCAAAGGAGTTCGGACTCCTAAAAGGAATACGGCTAGAGGTGATCATCTGGAAGGAATGCTACTTAAAATCTGAAAGTAATCTACTGGAGAAATTCGAATGAAGTTTGACTGATGGAGAAGTCCAGAAGAAGTCTGACTGGTGGAGAAGTTCGGCTGAAGGAGTTCAATTGGTGGAGAAGTTCGGCTGAAGGAGAAGTCTAAAAGAAGTTCAGCTCCTAGAGGAATTCGACTGAAGGAGAAGTTCGAAAGGAATTCGGCTCCGGGAGGAATTCGATTGAAGAAAAAGTTCAGAAGGAGTTCGGCTCTTTAAGAAATCCGACTGAAGGAGAAATTCGAAGGAAGTTGGGCTCCTAGAAGAACTGATTGAAGGAGAAATCCGAAAGGAGTTAGGCTCCTAGAGAAATCCGACTGAAGAAAAAGTCCGAAAAGAATTGAACTTCTGAAGAAATCCGACTGAAGAAAAAGTTCGAAGGAAGTTCGGCTCCTAGAGAAATTCGATTGAAGAAAAAATCTAGAAGGAGTTCGGCCCCTAGAGGAATCCGACTGAAGGAGAAGTCCGGAAGGAGTTCGGCTCCTGAAGGAATCCGACTGAAGGAGAAGTCTGGAGGAAGTTGGGCTCCTAGAGAAATCCGACTGAAGGAGAAGTCCCGAGGAAGTTCGAATTTTGGAGGAATCCGATTGAAGGAGAAATCCAGAAGGAGTTCGGCCGCTGGAGGAGTTCAGATGTTGAAGAAGTTCGACTAGGGCTCGGCAACTGAAGGAGTTCGGCTGAGGTTTGGCCGCTGAAGAAGTTTGGCTGGAGTTCGGCCACTGGAGAGTTCGGTCGGCTGAAGGAGTTCGGCTAAGATTCGACCACTGGAGGAGTTCGGTTGGGGTCCGACCGTTGGAGAAGAATTTTCGATCGAAGCTCTTCCATGATTACCAGTTGCATTAGGCTAAGCATCAGATTGGACTTTGACAGAAGTAGGATTTATCCCCAATATATTACATATTAACGAGATTAATGTTCTAAAAATTATATGTCAGTTTATTTATAGATGTGTATTAACTGATTAATTTGCTTAGTGTATGTTACTTGGTTGTATAGCATGTATTAGTAAAAATCATATCATAAAATTAAAAAAAAATAATATATATATATATTTTTATTTTTAATTATGAGACCAGTGATTCTATTAGTAGATGGAATTTTTTATTTGTAGATTTTTTTTTTAAGATTAATATTAGGAGAAATGTGGCAAATGATGGTGTCCACGTCATAATTTTTTCTATAGTGACCCTCCAATATGATTTTTGTTCAATTTGGTAGGTTAATCAGACTGCTGTAATTGGTTATGGGAGAATCAGAAAAATCTCTTTATTAAATTATTCTATTTTTATTTATTAAAATTTATAAAATAATTAATTTTTTTAAGGATAACATGGATATTTGAGAATTTTGTAAAGTTATTTTATCCATCTAAACCAGATTTCATAATAAACTATTTGATCCTACAGAGCGGAATAGTTTATTGCACAATATAGTGGGTAGGAGTGCATTAACTAGTCAAGTTAATTTATTCCACCAACCAAACAAAAAGTCTTGTGTTAACTTACTTTTTGAAATGCCAATCTATTCTTAGAACAAATAGACTCATCTTTTACCCTCTCTATTTAGTTGAAAACGGGAGGTTAGATGGAATAAAGCTCCCTTGTACTTTACCTGTTCCACTTTAATCTATCAAGCATTAAAAAAAAAAAAAAAAAGTCTATTTATCTCGAGAGTAAGACTGGAGTTTTGATAAAATAAGTTAGCTATTTTTTTCACTTAATCTGAGATAAACTACTTCCCTACACGATGGAATAATTTATTTTGGAATAAAAAGGAATAGGAATGAAGCATGTAAATGATTAGAAGGGGTGTTTATTCAATTTAATCATATCAAAAGGTTCAACTAGCTATATTAAAAGACTCGATGAAGAGTTCATTTTATGTGGACATGTACATGGGGATCCACCAAATAGGCTCCCTTAACATCTCATGAGAGTGCCACTAGTATGTTTATTCATGGTTTGCAAATCCTAGTAATGAATCTTGAAAGTTCCTAACATTCAAAAACATGGAACCCTAGTTGGTTTAGGTGTAAGAAATGGGAGCACAAGACATCAAAAGCCTTCTTTTGTTTTTACATTGATAAATTAATTAGTGCATTTGGAAACCTTAGCCTCCAACCACAATAAGAATTTGTATGAGCATAAATTATAATCATGCATCATTACATTATAGTAGTATTTTGCCGGGGAAAACTTGCCAAAAATAAGGAAACTAAGAATACTTTACCTCAACATCATGGGCAAGCACAATTGGACATTTACAATGCAATACTTAATTGTTATCTTTATATCATTTATTTGATCATTTGATACTAGTATATCTAAAATTTAAAAGTAATATATATTAAACAAGTGAATGGCTAGGATTCATCTTCCAATTCTACGAAAAGTAATAGAGAAAATACCATACACAACTTATTTATTTGTATGTCATGTGTTGAAATACAATATAAACAATATGATAAGAATTCCGGCAGGATTGCGGGGGGGGGGGGGGGGGGTGCGCTCGCGCGCGCTCTTCAGCTGTTGAGGTGGGATCATGGGAGTCTGCCACCTTTCCAATATGCACTCGTAACAGCACCGAAGGGCGGATCTTGCAACCGTTTGTAAGGATGCGAGATGTGCCACCGAGTGAGAGGAGCAGGCATGGTTGGCCTGTTGTTGAGGATTTGCTTGTATCTCCCAAAACAAAGTCTTGAAATTAAGTCAGATCAGACGGAGGAGGATATCCCGAAGATAGCCACAAGGATCTTCACCCCCACTTTGCATGCAAGAGTTCATGTTAATTGTTATAATATATTTTATATAAGTTATAAATATATTTTTATAGAATATATTAGAAATAGTATTGATATTATATGATTAATAATTTTTAATTTTCATAAAATATTAAATATATTATTCGTGGATACTTAGATATAATGATGATCTATCAGATATATTGATCTTAAATTAAGGATTAGATTATTCTTGAATACCGATGGATCATCACGATGATTCCATTTCTATCACTAAACGCCACTTTAATGGGACGTCACAGAATGATAGAATACGTCGCTGTCGCTGGATACAAGTAGGCAAAATTTGGAAGGCAAATTTGGAACCCTACAAAATTTAAATGGGTAATTTTTTCTACACCACCTGCAGTGTAAAAAATTAGACGTGGAGTGCACCATCTTATTTGATTGGTCCACATGGCGCTTTTGTCGCATGACGTGATGCATATCATTTTGCATCCAATTAGACATCTGAAGGCGTAAAAAAATAGAGGTGATATGCCATTCCATCATAGAATATATTTAATGCATGTCATAGTCTACTTTTCAATTTTAACATGACGAAAATACTCTTTCTCTCCAAGATGAAATATTTTTTACTATTTAGTAGTCAGGTTAAATATTTCAAATGCTACTCTTCTCTCTCTTTTTTTTCATTTTGTTGAGCTTCTGCTTAAGTGTCTGGATGTCCAAGATTTAGTCTGCAGTAATGAAATATGCATACGAGCTTGTTAGCCAGCATCTACATAATATTATCCATCCAAGTAATATATCACATCCATCAGGTAAAATATCATCCATAGATCCTTTAATATATATTTTTTGCAGTTCTTTTAATACAATAGCTTGTTTGATAGTTAAACGCCTATAGATAAAATTCCATATCAAAAATATGGCATCCTGCAAATAAAATATCTCTCAAATATATTTTTTAATATTTTTATGATATCCTATGTCAAAATTATGATATTCTATGTTAAAATTATAACATCCTATATAAAAAATGCCTTTTGAAGGTAGTTTTGACAATACTATAACATACTAGATCACAAATATGATATTATAAGTTAATATTATAATATTCTACATGTAAAATATCTTTTAAGTATATTTTTTTGACATTTTTATAGCATTCTATATCAAAATTATGATATTCTATATTAAAATTATGACATCATGTATGTAAAATACCTTTCGAAGGTAGTTTTGATAATATTATAATATACTAAATTATAAATATAATATTATATGTTAATATTATAATATCTTATAGGTAAAATATCTTTAAATATATTTTTAATATTTTTATGATATTTTTATATCAAAATTATAGTATTCTGCATGTAAAATATTTCTCAAGTATATTTTTTGATATTTTTATGATATCCTATGTCAAAATTATGATATTATATGTCAAAATTATTACATCCTGTAGGTAAAATGGTTAGTTTTGATAATATTATGATATACTAATTCAAGATTATGATGCCATAATTTTAATTTATGATATCATAATTTTGATCAAGATGTCATAATTCTTCTTTCGAAAATATTTTTATGATAGAATATCATAATTTTAACCTACAACATCATAATCTTGATATAAAATATCATAATTTTACATTCATGAATATTTTTCATGATAAAATATCATAATTTTAATCTATAATATCATAATTTTGATATAAAATATCATAATTTCTCATCCATAAATATTTTTATGATAGAATATCATAATTTTAATATATAATATCAAAATTTTGATTAAAATATCATAATTTTTTATTTAAAAATATTTTTTATGATAGAATGTCATAATTTTAATCTATAATGCCATAATTTTGATGTAGAATATCATAATTCTATATTTATGAATATTTTCTATGGTAGAATATCATAATTTTAATATATAATATCATAATTTTGATCTAGAATGTCATAATTCTACGTTCACAAATATTTTCTATGCTAGGATGTCATAATTTTGATCTTTAATATCATAATTTTGATACAAAATTTTATAATTCTGCATTCGAAGATGTTTCTATTTCAGGATGTCATAATTTTGATCTTTAATATCATAATTTTGATATAGAATATCATAATTCTGCGTTAAAAGATGTTTCTATTCCAGGATGTCATAAATTTGATCCTTAATGTTATAATTTTGACACAAAATATCATAATTCTATGTTCGAAGATGTTTCTATTATGGGATATCATAATTTTAATTTTTAATATCATAATTTTAATACAGAATATCATAATTCTGTATTCAAAAATATTTCTATTCTAGGATATCATAATTTTGATACTTAATATTATAATTTTAATACAAGATGTCATAATTCTACATTCGAGAATATTTCTATCTGGGATATCATAATTTTAATTTTTAATATTATAATGTTGATACAAGATGTCATAATTCTATATTTGGAGATATTTTTGTTACAGGATATCATAATTTTGATCCTTAATGTAATAATTTTGATATAGGATATCATAATTCTACATTTAAAAATATTTCTATTTCGGAATATCATAATTTTGATCCTTAATATCATAATTTTAATATAGAATATCATAATTCTATATTCAAAAATATTTCTATTACAAGATGTCATAATTTTAATACAGGATGGCATAATCCTATATTCAAAAATATTTTTATTTTAGGATGTCATAATTTTGATCCTTAATGTCATAATTTTGATACAGAATATCATAATTCTATGTTTGTTGACGTATTCTATGCTAGAATATTATAATTTTGATATTATTATAATATTTTATATTAAAATAATGATATTTTAGATAAAATTATGATATCATATTGGCAAAATACCTTTGTAAGATTTTTTTTTTAAAATAATGACATTATATTGGCAAAACAGTTCCGTAAGACATTCTATATACATTTTTTGACTTTAAATAACTTTCTGTACATATTCTATAGAGATTTTTATAAATGATTAGTTGGATGAGGCTTTATGAGGTGGTTGTCTTGAGAATCTATCTTATTCTAGTGCATCATATGTAGATAATAATTTATGACAAGAAGAG
This sequence comes from Cocos nucifera, assembly GCA_006176705.1. NCBI lineage: Eukaryota > Viridiplantae > Streptophyta > Magnoliopsida > Arecales > Arecaceae > Cocos > Cocos nucifera. Next base: position 344,077 of record QRFJ01000151.1, read on the forward strand.
GAGAATAGGAGGAACAAGAGTGGAGAGGGTCAATGATGAAATATTATAAATTTCTTACTATTTATTATAATTTATAAATTAGATATTTTAATTTTATCAAAATATAAAATATATTATAGTAGATGGTTTGAAAAATCTATTACTTTAACAAAATATCACCTTAAATTTCTATAAGTATTGCATTTAAGGACGTTTTCTATGATATGATGTCATAATTTTAACCAACAAAATCATAATTTTGATCTAAAATATCATAATTTTTCATAAATTTTTTTTTATGATATGATATTATAATTTTAATATACAATATCATAATGTTGATCAAGAATGTGATTATAATGTGATTATAATTTTAACATATAATATCATAATTCTTCATTCATGGATGTTTTTTATTATAGAATGTGATTATAATATCATAATTTTGATCCAATATAATAATACTTCATTCGATGATATTTTTCTATAATAGAATTTTATAATTTTAATCAATAATATTATAATTTTGATAAAAAATATTATAATTTTTTATTTGTGGATATTTTCTATCATAAAATATCATAATTTTAATCTACAATATCATAATTTTGATCAAGATATCATAATTATTCATTCGAAGATATTTTCTATGATAGAATATCATAATTTTAATCTATAATATCATAATTTTGATGTAGAATATCATAATTCTATGATCGTAAATATTTTCTATCATAAAATATCATAATTTTAATATAAAATATCATAATTTTATATTCATAAATATTTTTTATGATAGAATATCATAATTTTTACCTATAATATTATAATTTTGATCTAGAATATAATAATTTTATATTTTTAAATATTTTTTATTATATAATATCATAATTTTAATCTAGAATATCATAATTTTAATCTAGGATATCATAATTCTGTATTTAAAAATATTTTTTATAATAGAATATCATAAATTTAACTTATAATATCATAATTTTGATCTAAAATATCATAATTTTATTTTTATGGATATTTATAGAATAAAATTATGATATTCTACTATAGAAAATATTAATGGATGAAAAATTAGGATATTTTGTGTCAAAATTATGATATTCTATTATAAAAAATATTTATGAATACATAATTATGATATTCTGCATCAAAATTATGATATTATAGATTAAACTTATGATATTATATCATAAAAAACATCTATGAACATAGAATTATGATATTTTGGATCAAAATTATCATATTATAACTTAAATTTATGACATTCTATCAAAAAAATATCCTCAAATATAGAATTATGATATTTTGAGTTAAAATTATGATATTATAGATTAAAATTATGACATCCTATCATAAAAAATATTTATGAATGAAATACTTGCAAAAATTTTAGATGATATTTTATTAAAGTAATAGATTTTTTAAATTATCTATTATAATATATTTCATATTTTGATAAAATTAAAATATTTAATTTATAAATTATAATAAATAATAAAAAAATTTATAATATTTTATTCTTGATAATATACCGAAGATAGCCATGAGAGTCTTCACCCCCACTTTGTATGCAAGAGTTTATGTTAATTGTTATAATATATTTTATATAAGTTATAAATATATTCTTATAGAATATATTAAAAATAGTGTTGATATTATATGATTAATAATTTTTAATTTTTAAAAAATATTAAATAAATTATTCATGGATACTTAGATATAATCATGATCTATTAGATATATTGATCTTAAATTAAGGATTAGATTTGTTGATACGGTCATCCCCTGCTGGATATATGGCACTATCAAGAAAATCGCCATCCCAAATAATAGGCGATCAATAAGATTGATGTCAGATCAGTAAAATACCGATCTGAAGGCTAGAATATTAGTCAGAATTAGATTGATTAAGTGATCTGATTTAGATTGGTAAAAAATCAATCTCGATAAATTCCAGATCAGTCTGACACTGTCCTCCATGACATTCGAAACAAATCTTAATAGAATTCGATAACAAACTGATCTCAACTTGACTTCACGCCATCAGACTAATACTTTATTGCCCTAAAGGATAGCGGCTGTCAAGCTCCGTGGGAGATCGAATTTGTACCGACCTCCTCGATAATGATTAGTAGCTTTAGCCAAAATGACCTCTAATATACAAGATCGGTAAAATATCGACGTAGTCAAGTACAACAAAATCAGCATATGTTGAGATCGATAAATCGCCGACCTTGTCATACGAGTTAGATCGGTGATTTATCGACCTCGACATGCTTCAACAGCTAACTAAGCATCTACTACGCTCCAATTAAATTTTGACCCTCCTCCAGCTGTACTCCAGTTAATTGATGGTAAGGTCAACAGCCAACAACTATGATACAGCTGGCCATAATAAATTAACGACTCAACAAACTTTTCTTAAGGTCTAAGCAAATCTCTCTATAAATAGAGGGGCGAGGTACCCCTCCAAGGTAAGCACAAATTCATAGAGCCAAAACTTTGCTAAAATTGACTCTCAACTTTTCCACTGAAGATCAAATCCTTCTTCACTCAAATTCTTCCATTCTGCCTTTCAATTCTTTCATTTCACTGTTCATAAGACTTTAGCTGACTTAAGCATCGGAGGGTTATAAATCGGAGGATATCCCATCGATTTTTGGACTTTTCTTGTAGGTTGACCCATGATTCATGTCAAACCAGCTTAATCGACTCTCCAGTACGAATCTCCTTGACTATCTGAAGCCCTATTGCAATAGATTGGCGCTAGAAAAAAGAATTGCCCCAAGATTTTGGTGGAAAATGGTCAAAAAAGCGCAGAATCTGGCTCAATCTTCTCCAAGAGCCCCTCTGAAGATGGTCCAATCTCATCCTCTAGCTACAATCGATCCATAGCAGTTCAATCTCTTGGTATAACAAGTCCAGGTCCTTACCGATGTCGTACAATAGCTCCAGTAAACAATAGAGCGATGGCAAGAACCTCTCCCCCGAGAGGCTGCGTCATGAACCGCCATCCTCCAACTCTTCAAGAACTCCACCGACAGCATCTTTTTGATCAAGAAGATCACTCCTACGAAGCAAATTCAACTTCCTACATGCAATAGGAAGCCCTTGCGAGAAGTAGATCTTGAGCAGAAGCTTCAAGATCTTGAGAAGAGGTTGAAGGAGGTGCAGCTCGAGAAGCCTTTCCAAAGTAATAAGGACTTCCACCTTAGCTCCTTCTCCATCCTAGTTAAAAATACCTACTCTAGAGTCATTCGACGGCTTTACTGACCTCCATGATCATCTTGAGGGGTATAGAGATGTTATGAGGCTTTAAGGTGCATCTGACGCCCTTCTTTGCATGGTCTTTCCTATCACCCTCAAGAAATCTAAAAGGATATGATTTTTTGAACTTTATTCTAGGTCCATTTCTTCCTTTAACCAGTTGAGTAGGCTTTTTGTGGCCTATTTTGGGAGCAACCATCTCCACTTGAAGCACTCGGACAACCTATTCTCCATGGCACAGCAGGAAGGTAAGTCTCTTTGAGAATATATAGCTCGTTTCAATGCGGCCATCCTCGAGGTTAAAGATTTCAATAAGTTTGTCGCCATGTCTGCCTCAAAATGGGAATTTAGGAGCTACTGTTTGACCTTCTTTCTCAACAAGAACTTTTCATAGAATTATAAAGCAATGCTAGACCGGATTTGGAAGTATGCCCATGTTGAGGAGGAGGAAAAATTGAACAAGAAAGAGAGAAAAAAAAAGAATAAAGACAAAAAGAAGCGATCCTGCGAGGAAGAATGCGGGAATCAAGGGAGCAGTAGTAAACCACCTTAGAAAAATTCGAGGTCCCAAAGTCCTTCTTGAAATTTTGATAGCTACGCTTCTCTGTCCACCCTCCGAACATAAATTCTAATGGAGATAGAGAATCAAAGATATCTCCGCCACCCTATTCCCATGAAAGCACCTGTAGATAAAAGGAATAAGAGCAAATACTATCATTTTCACCATGATCATGGGCATGACACTGAAGAATGCCGTCAACTCAGAGATGAGATTGTGGCATTGATTCGTCGAGACTATCTTGGCAAATACATCCAAGATCGAGCAAATTAGTCCCTGGAGCTACATCAAAAGTCTGATGATGCTGTTGAATACAATCGGCTAATTGCAAAAGTCATCAACATGATTTCGCAAGGCAGCCAGCTCCGGGGGACATCCAAGAGTCCTTCTTCTAAGAGGTAGTGTACTGAAAATATTATTTCTTTTTTCTAAAAATGATGCTCAAGGGGTCCAGACACCCTGCGATGATGCTGTCGTTGTTTCCATGATGATAGCAAATTATAATATAAAGAAAATTCTAGTTGATAATGGAAGCTCAACAGACATATTATTTTATGATGCTCTCTCAAGAATGAACTTGTTCAATAATCCGAGATAGGTTAGCAGCCCTCTGATTGGCTTTTCAGGTGATTCTATGATGGTAGAAGAAGAAATAATGCTGGCAGTCATCACCGAAAAAGAACCATATTAGTCAATAGTCCGATTTACATTTTTGATCATCAAAATTCCGTCTGCATACAATGCCAATCTAAGCCAACTTGAGCTCAATGCCCTCAAGCGGTGGTCTCAACATATCACCTGCTGGTCAGATTTTTTACCAGGTTAGGCATCGGAGAAATATATGGAGACCAGATAATAGCTAGGCAATGCTTTCTGATTGCCTCCAAAATGAAAGAACCAGTTAGCAATCCACCAGTGGAGATTTTCGACCTAGACCTTAAAAGCAAGATCAAAGAAATCCAAGGTGAGTCAATAGAACCACTCATTACCATTCCATTGGAAAGAGATCCAGAAAAAATAGTTCAGAAAGGAGCTCGGCTAAATACTGACCTCAAGAAAAAGTTGATTTTCTTTCTTTGATGGAATGCTGATTTATTTGGATGGTTAGCCTCGGATATGCCCGAGATTCCTACAGATGTCATTATACATAGATTGAACATTAATCCAAAAGAAAAGCCTGTGAAGCAAAAAAAAGAGAAGCTTCACCCTGAAAAGACAAAAGGCAATAAATAAAGAAGTCGATAAGCTTCTAAAGGTAGGATTCTTCAAAGAAGCATGATATCTAAATTGGATTAACATAGTAATGGTTAAGAAGGCAAGCAAAAAATGGAGGATCTACATTGATTTTACTGATCTCAATAAGGCTTGCCCAAAAGATAGCTTTCCTCTATCAAAAATCAACCAGCTAGTTGATGTAACTTCAGAGCACAAGCTCCTAAGCTTTATGGATGTCTTCTCGGACTACAACCAAATCAGAATGGCCCCCGAAGATGAGGAAAATATAGTATTTATCACTGATAAAGGTTTGTATTATTATAAAATGATATTTTTTGGATTAAAAAATGTAGGTGCCACCTATCAGCACCTAGTAAATAAAGTTTTCAAGCATCAAATTGACCATAACATGAAAGTCTATATTGATGACATGCTGGTAAAGAGCATAGAGAAAGATCAGCATATTACCGACTTGGAAGAAGCCTGTGGAGAGCTCCGCAAACATTGGATGAAGTTCGATCTTAATAAGTGCGCTTTTGGAGTCACGGTCGGAAAGTTCCTCGGATTTTTAGTAACCCAGAGAGGAATAGAAGCTAATCCCGAGAAAATTCAGGCACTGCTTGATATGAAACCTCCAAGCTCTATAAAAGAAGTGTAGCAACTCACTAGATGAATTGCGTCACTTAACAGATTCATATCTAGATCGGCTGAAAAATGCCTTCCATTCTTCAAAACATTAAAATAAATCAAAGATTTTAAATGGACAAAAGAGTGCCAGGATGCCTTCGATGAGCTCAAGGCATATCTTGGCTCTATTCTCCTACTATCAAAATCTATCGAAGGTGAGGATTTATTCATATATTTATCCATTTCATCTAATGTTGTCAGCTCGATTTTAGTCCAAGATGATGTTAGAATACATAGGCCCATCTATTACACTAGCAGGCTACTGCGAGATGTAGAGAATCAATATTCTAGAATTGAGAAGTTGATTTACTCTTTGATCACTATAGCCAAATGACTCCGACCATATTTTCAAGCTTATCCTATTATTGTCTTGATAAGTCAACCATTGAGATCGATCCTTCAACAATTTGATACTTCTGGCAGATTAGCTAAATAGGCTATCAAACTCAATGAGTTCGACATCTATTATCAACCCAGGCCTTCAATGAAAGCTCAAGTACTAGCTAACTTCATTGTGGAATGCTCGATACCTGAGGAAAATCCATCCACAAAAACACTGGTAGAAGCTACTGATGAATCTTATTGGCTCTTGCGTGTAGATGGAGCCTCAAATGCTCAAGAAAGCGGGGCTAGTCTTATATTGGCGAGCCTAGAAGGAACTATCATTGAACATTCTCTAAGGTTCAATTTCAAAACTTTCCATAACAGAGCTGAATATGAAGCCTTCATCGCAGGACTCAGAATGGCAAAAGACCTCAATATTAGAAAGCTCAAAGTTTTCAGTGATTTTCAACTCATCATTGGATAGGTACGAGATCATTATGAAGCTAAAGATTCTATTATATCTCAATATTTACATCATACGCAAGAATTATCCAAAAGTTTCTTCGACCTCAAAATTATTCAAATACCAAGATTAGAAAATATCCGAGCTGGTGCACTTTCACATCCGACGACATTGGGATATTCCGACCTCAATCAAAAGATATTTTTTGAAATTCTTAAAAAATCCAGCATAGAGGTCTAAATGATTGCTTAACTAGATCATGAATTGAGCTGGATAGATCCAATAATGAATTACTTGAGCAAAGGAATACTGCCTAATGATCCTGCAAATGCAAAAAAAATCAAGAGGCAAGCTCCCTGGTACGTCATCCTGGATGAAAAGCTTTATAAAATGTTACTTTCTTTTCCATTACTTTGGTGCCTGAGGCCCTTAGAAGCTGATTATGTCCTTCGAGAAGTTCATGAGAGAATTTATGGTAATCACTGGGGGGCAGATCCTTGGCATACAAAATAATCCATCAGGAATATTATTGGTCGACCATACAAAAGGATGCAGCTGATCTTGTCAATAAGTATGACCAATGTCAAAGGTATGCTAGTATTCAGCACCAGTTGACTACGAAACTCATCTCAGCTTCTTGGCCTTATGCCTTTAGGGGATGGATATCTTGGGGTCCTTCTCCATGGCAACAGGATCGAGAAAATTTCTAATGGTTGTAATCGACTATTTTACCAAATGGATAGAAGCAGAACCACTAGCATAAATTACTGAAAAAAAGATGCGAGACTTTATCTGAAAGTCAATCATCTACCAATTCAGCCTTTTCTGAGTGATCATTATCGATAACGAAGAGCAGTTTGACAATATGAAGTTCAGAGAATTCTATTTCAAGCTGCATATTAATCATAGACTCACTTTAGTGGGACATCCACAATCTAATGGAGAAGTTGAAGTTACTAACCGAATGATTCTCCATGATTTAAAAATCAGGCTCTCTGAAGCCAAAGGTCTCTTGGCTGATAAACTATATAATATTCTTTGGGCTTATAGAACCACCCTTAGGTGATCAACCGGAGAAACATCCTTCAAACTCATTTTTGGAGCAGAGGCCGTAATACCTGTGGAAATCGACCTTCCAACATTGAGAGTAAAAAATTTTCATAAGAGAGTAATTCAGATCGGTTGAGAACTGATCTAGATCTACTAGAAGAAACCAAAAAAATTGCACAAATCTAGATGACAACTTATAAGCAAAAAGTGGCCAAATACTACAATACTAGGGTGAAGCCAAAAATTTTCCAAAGAGGTGATCTTGTCCTTCATCAAACAAAAGTTTTAAAACCTTTCGAGAAAGAAAAACTCGCCTCAAACTGGAAATATTTATATCGAGTTACTAAAGTAATTCGATCAGAAGCTTACAGAATTGAGAATCTAGATGGTTCAAGCATTCCTAGAATATAGAACGTAGAAAATCTCAGAATATATTACCAATAAATTTTGAATAAAGATTTTGAAAATTTTATTTTAGTAAAGATCTCTCTGAAATATTGAAATTCTTTCGATCACTTTAGCAAAAGATCGATTTTTGGATTGGTAGAGCCCCGATGGGCATAGAAGATAAGATCTTCATGATTTTCAAAGATCAATCTCTAGATCGGTAGAGTCCCGATGGGCACAAGAGATAAGATCTACACGATTCTCAAAGATCGATCTCTGGATCGACAGAGCTCCGATGGGTACAGAAGATAAGATCTTCATGATTCTCAAAGATCGATCTCCGGATTGGTAGAATCCTGATGGGCACAGGAGATAGGATCTTCATGATTCTCAAAGATCGATCTCTAGATTGGCAGAGCTCTGATGGGCATCAAAGATAAGATCTTTATTTTTCTTAAAAATTAATCTTCGGATCGATGTTATTATGGATTTTAGTCTATTACCGATCTCCAGATCGATGTTATTATGGATTTCAGTCTATTACCGATCTCCGGATCGATGTTATTATGGATTTTAGCCTATTACTGATCTTCGAATCGATGTTATTATGGATCTATTATCGATATCCGGATCGATGTCATTATGGACTTCAGTCTATCACTGATTTCCAAATTGATATTACTGCGAATATCCACTACTTATCGATCCACGGAACGATGCTAGATTTTTATTACCAATCTTGGAGTTGGTGTGATATTGAACTCCTGTCCAATACCAATCTCTATATCAACGTCGTCTAGCTATTCCACGCAACTACATCGGGATTTTACCAAAATGGAATCAGTTATTATTACTTGAAAATTTTTTAAGTAAAAAGGTATTACGGTTAATTATCACAGATCAGACAAAGCCAATGTCAAGCATAGTTATTGCAAAAGAAAACTTAGCATCGTGAACTCCTGCCGAAGCTCCTTAGGTAAATGCCTGATTTTGTCTTCTTCTCTCTATTTTTGTATTTGTCCCTTTGTATGGGCCTAATTTGGCCTTTTGTAAAAATTTTGTTTAAAGAAATGAAGTTTTCTTTTGCAATAACTATGCTTGACATTGGCTTTGTCTGATCTGTGATAATTAACCGTAATACCTTTTTACTTAAAAAATTTTCAAGTAATAATAACTGATTCCATTTTGGTAAAATCCCGATGTAGTTGCGTGGAATAGCTAGACGACGTTGATATAGAGATTGGTATTGGACAGGAGTTCAATATCACACCAACTCCAAGATTGGTAATAAAAATCTAGCATCGTTCCGTGGATCGATAAGTAGTGGATATTCGCAGTAATATCAATTTGGAAATCAGTGATAGACTGAAGTCCATAATGACATCGATCCGGATATCGATAATAGATCCATAATAACATCGATTCGAAGATCAGTAATAGGCTAAAATCCATAATAACATCGATCCGGAGATCGGTAATAGACTGAAATCCATAATAACATCGATCTGGAGATCGGTAATAGACTAAAATCCATAATAACATCGATCCGAAGATTAATTTTTAAGAAAAATAAAGATCTTATCTTTGATGCCCATCAGAGCTCTGCCAATCTAGAGATCGATCTTTG